>PVIH01025465.1:0-20622 GCA_004025045.1 Sigmodon hispidus
AGTTCAAAGGTGTGACAGAAGATGCCTTTTGAAGGAAGGTATTCCTTTAGGGCATCTCAGGGACAAAGGCTAGAGCTGATGCTCCATTGCATATAGAGTAACGACTTCTTGGGCATGAAAGCTAATTCTGAGGTCATTTCCATCATTTTGCCATAGAACAGACTCTCTTTGGCAAAAACAGAATGTCCGTAGCCATTCAGGTTGAAGTAGTTAATCATAGTTTCCTCCTCTTTGCCCTACACTGGACTACATTGGGAAATTTTGATTCTCACTTGTATAGAGTTAGTGGTGTAAGTAATACTTGGTCTGAGGTCCTTGGTTAGAAGCATATGACTTAGTTTTCTTGCAAAGTAACAGAAATTCAAAGTCTTTTCCACAAAATGGTTACCTAAACTACATTGGGTGACTGTATTAAAGAGCATAGGACAGAATCAATTCTCTGATTCTACTCTTGGGAATTTGACTTCAAACCACATTGCAGCAATGCAGTATCCTAGCCCCCAAGGTCAAAGGTAAAAGATGTAAATCTCCTTTCTTAGAGCAGCATTAGTGGTATGTATTTCAAAGACATAAAGGCATGTTTAAACTTGTGTAAAATAATAATACAAAGTATACATACAGTGTTATTCAATATACAGTATTATCTAAAAGTGCACGTGTAATGTCAATTTAGGAAAAAAAGGAATGCTTGAGTTTCCATAGGTCAAACATAGTGGTTCTCTTCCTTGTTATAAGGTTAGGAACATTGTTAATGACGGGAAGGACAAAGGCCTGGTCTGACCCAAGGTAGTTCTTAGAACAACTTCAATAAGCAAGAAATGTATAAGGTCTCTTGGGAACAGGGAAGTTATACAAAATTCTTCACAGGGTTAGGAACTCATGAGACTACCTTGAGAAAAACACAAAACCCTGAATGTCTTTGTTCACAGGGAGGAGGGCCCAAGAAAAATTTGGTAGAATAGGAATGCATAGTTCACCCATGGTTAGAAGGGAAAGGTTCCAGGCTATGTTGGGTAACAGGGAAAGGTTCTAGCTCTGCCTCAAAAGCTTTCAACTATTTTTTCCAGTACAAACATGCATACCTTGTGTGAAATCTTTGAGAGTCTAAGGAAAAATCTCATACCAATTTTCCAACAGGAACTGTGGTTATTCATGTGCTGATATTTACACAATGGTTTATTCAGCTGCACACATCTGTGAATAAGGAATAAACAGTACATTTTTGTTAAGCAATTTGGAGGCAGATGACTTGAGGACTGATCTTATTTTTCTATCTGCTGCCCTTTGATCTAGAAGCAGAAAGTTGTGAGGTCCCATTGGTTGCATATGTGTTTGTATGCTTTCCTTCTTCTGAAGGGTCAACTCTAAAACAACTTTAGTTAATAGGTGAATGTGTCATGTCACCATGGAAACAACATGAGCTCTGATGGTTCTTTAGTCAAAATCATGGACCTAAAGTAGCAGGGCACTGAAAATGGAGTTCTGAGATATACTTTGGATAAAGGAGCCAATTTGAGAGCCATTTCTAGTTTGATTTTTCAGATTCTTTTTGTAGAAACAGAATATCTGAAATGCTCTTACTGGATGGAGGTAGGTAATTGGCAGACCTATTTAGATGATCAGGAATGACTGATACTTGTTTGTTCAGAGTGGTATAATGCCCCATAGGCATGCCCCTTTCATGTGAAATGACTCTGTGACACTTGGTAGGAATTGGAGTATATAAGGATCATGTAACACTAAATGATTTAGGCCCCATTGGGAAAATGAGGTTTAGAGTTATCTTAGTCTTAGTAGACTTCCGATATCTTATTCCACATACTAAGATGGAACAGGTTGATAACAATATCAATGAATATAGAAGCTCTGGGATCCTTGTAACAGAGAAAACTTCAGAGATTCCAGTGAATAATGAAAGTACAGGATGTCCTTTGGACTGAGAGTGAAGGTGCCATACACACTACAGTTGAAGGTGAATATCCCTGCTACCTTATACAGTGGAGAAACTTCTCAGCATGGATCATGAGCTTCATTGTCCCTTTATGTGTTATATATCTTCATAGAGAGCTTTCATTTTTGAAGAGACAAGGCATCAGCAACCTATATCTTCTTCCGAAGGCCAGGATGACTGTCTCCTAGGTTGCTTTCTCTAGTTGGTGCCCAGGTGTCCAGATCTAGGCAGGGATGTTGAAATCATTCTATTTCTATTGAGTCCCCTGAAGGCAGATGGCAGGGGCTCTATGATCTGATTGCTAAACTGAGAATATGGGATTTCAATCCAAAGTGGACTGGTATTCCTTGTTCATATAGAGTGTCTCTCATAGACCTATACCAGATCAGTTTAAGTTGAGCCCCATTTGTGCATAAATGACAAGCTACCCAGTCAAATTCTTCAAGAAGAGAAAGTAGTTTTGTGTGGGAAGAAAAGAGCAGAAAGGTCCCAGTTTCCTTATGCTGAAGATGGAGCTTGCACATTACCATAGGTGTTGAAAGAAGGTGCAGGCAATACCTTATCAGGTCCAAGCATCCTCATGTTACAAAATACCCATGTGCTCTGGAACTTTCTTATCAACAATAAGAGCATTTTTCTTAGAGGTTAATTGGTAAGCCTTGGCTCTCTGTTCTCCACAAGCTTTTCATCAACAGCATAGGCATGGACAACAATGATGATGCCCCTCCAATACTCCTGAAAACCTTAGAAGTAAGAGGTGTTTAATTGAATTCTGATTTCTAGCATCATGATCCAGGATTTAATTTCAGAGTGATGTGACATCCCTTTGGCCATTTGAGCATGCCTTGTCAACAAGCTCAGAAGGAAAAATTTAAGATCTTCTCAATTAACGTAATAAAGCTGAGGTTTCCATGGACAAAAGTGGTTTTACTGAGAAAGCCATTGCCAGGGGGTTGATTTGAAGTGTACAGGGAAAAGAGTGAACAGTTTCCATGAGTATGCATGTCACTGGCCTGGTTTTTGTCCCTTTTACCCTGAGAGTTAATATCAGTGTTTTTGAAATGAAAGGATGTTCCTGAAGTCCCCTTTTTTTAAAAAAAGTAGACTGTAGCCACCTTCCTTGACAGCACATTTTGTTAGGGTTCTTTATTATACTAGCTTACAGTTTACCTTGTACTGAAGGGTATATCTTGAACCTATTTATGAAGAAGACTTTCTGAGGCCCACTTAATAATATCAGAGAGTGAATGATCCCCTCCCAAAAATTAAAAGTGTAAGACTCCTTTAGGCCAACTGGAATGTTATGGATTTCATGTTATTTTAGGAGGAAGATTGGATGTTTAATTAACCAAAGGGATAAAGAGTGAGTACTCTTGGAGACAGAGGAATATCTGAGGCCCATGTGTTAGGGGAAATATGTTCAGAATGTGACAATTCCATATAACTCAACAAAAATATCATACCTCATAAAGACCTGGAATATCCATCTCCTTCAAACTCTTATTCAAAGTTTAGGGTATCTGTACCTTTAGCTGAATCTACAGGAGACCAACCATTATACCAGTTTTCAATAACACTTTGAGTTAGATTCCCAGTGTGTCTGACTTTTTAAATTTAGCCAAACAGACCTTTGAGGGATTAATGATTCCAACCCATGCCAGTTGATTTTACTCCATTAGTAACTTGGGTTCCAGGATTCTCTTGCTCTTCTTCTGTAAACACTAATCTTAGGGACCGATGCACCTTGATCAGATATCAAATATCCCATGTGCCCTTACTCACAGGGAAAGTTCTGAGGGCTCCTTGGGCTTGGGTCCAAGGGGGAATATTTCAAATTTGAACAAAATGTAGTATAATTTGTAAGAAAATAAAAAAGCTAGATCTAGTCCTTATAGAGAAGTGGGAAGTGCCCCTGCTTACCTTCTGTAGAGGAGGAAAATCCAATCACTCTATAATTAGTCTCAAATCTTCAATGAACTCTATAAAATTCAGCATTCTTCTGAAAAGTAGGGTCATGTTTCTTGTGTCTGTCCTCTACTTAAACATATAACAATCTGCACAGGTGAGGACATGGGGGACAGGCATTTTTCTGCTGAGCAGCTTCAAAATAGATAGCCTTGGGGGCAAAGTAATATTTTTATTCTTTTGCCATGGGATTTCATTCTACAATTTCTTGAAGTTCTCTTGTAGTCAAAAGTGAATTTCCTAGCCACTTAGTTCTGAATGAGAAGATCTAGTCTCTCTTAGCTGTTTGAGAGACCTGAGTTGGTCATGAACACAAAGAGAAACTCCTATGTTTTCATGGCAATAAGGACTCAGTCTCAATTACCCTTAAGGAGATTTTCAATATTTGACACACCCTTGAGACACAGGGCCAATTCTGTAGCTTGCTTCATCAAAGCAGCATGTCTCAAAACCCTCCAGTACAGACAGAAGAAGACTTAAATTTTCTTATTCAAAGAGGGTAGGTAACACCGACCCTCTTTTTCATCACCTGAAATCCAGAGTCCTCTATATTTAGAGGAAATAAGTCCAAGACCCTTTTCAGAAGAAGTTCCAGTGAGCTATATATACCTGGAATTAGAGAGTTAGTTCTTTTCTGAGGGGGCATATATAAGACCTGATGGAGTTATTATCTGGAGACATAAATTGCCCTGGTTCTGCTTGGATAATTCTTAAGATTCATTGTGACCTTACAGAAAATCTTTGGCTCACTGATTGTAGAGGAGGAGTATTTGTGGACTTCTTGGGACATAGAAGATGTATGAGGTACTTGTTTCTTTACATATACATCTCAGGCACCCTTAGTTATAGAGGAGGTATGTGAGTCCTTTGTTATGAAGTGGTAAGTATGAGGTCCATTTGTCATTTAGTTAACATCTGATATCTCCTGGTTCTCAGACAAAAGGTGCATCAATGTCTTCTAGACATTTGGCAATGACTGAAAGTTTTGATGTTTAAAGGGTAGTTCTGAAACCCTCTTGAGTTACTGGTGAAAATTATGAATTATCTCGGCCCTAGTTAGACAAGGTTATGGCTACCTGGCAACTGGGGAAGATCTGTGAGTCCCTGGTTTTGAAGGAGAGATAAAAACCAACTTTGGTCCTTAAGGCAGTTTAGAAGATCTGTGGTCTTGAAGTTGAACATGTGCTTGAAAATTAGGGGGATTTTTGGATTCCTGCTTCAGAACAGATGTGGCTGAGCACCTTCTGAGTCCTTGAGATTAATTTGAGCTTCACTTCAAAAATGAATGGTGAAAGCATGAGGCCTCCTGGCTCTGAAGGTCTTAGTCTGGGACCCAAAAATCAGAAACATAATTTGGAGAACCCATGGATAGAGTGAGAGTGAGACATCCACAGATACACAGGGAATTCTGAAGACACCATTTTCAGGGGCATCAGGATACATGGTATGATATGGAAAGCAGAAATTCAAGGGATTTCAAGGGGAGCAGGGGAACATCAAGAGTCAATTTGGAAATTTGAGGAGGTTTTGAACATTTTCTTATTCATTTTTCCTGGGAGTCTAGAACTGTTGGAGACTGACCCAGGACAATTTAGAATTTCATGCTTCTTGGATGAAGAATCCTTGGTAAATTACTAGCTTTGCAAAAACAGGCTTCTTGGAGTCCTTCAAGATTAGATGTCCTTAGTTAGTTACAGAAGTGAGCTTCATGGAGTCTCCCATGATAAGGTGTTCTTTGCTAAACTACAGGCCTTGCAAAAAATGGGATGTTCTTGGCCCATCATACAATGTACTTTTAGATAGGGCTTCAAACAGTAATCAGTCAGCTGCAGAATCATGGGAACAAAGAGATCCTGTGCACCTGGACTTCCTCTGATAATTTTTCACTCTGTTCTTCAGTTAACTCCCCTCTCTCTGCTTCCCCTCCCTGCTTGGAGCCTTGCACCCTCCCTTCCAAAATCACTGCTTAAAAAGCCTCAGCATTCACTCAATAAATGAAACCTTGTCATGACTCACACTCTTGTTGCTCTTTATGGGCTTGGCTTCCTCTCTCTCTCCCCCCATATGCTTCACAGGTGGCCCCCCATTGAAACCCTGGAATAACTGGTCCTGCTGGATAGGGACATCCATGTCATGCAGGGAAGGCAGCAGTTTGATCAATCTTTAACATTCTTGGAGTCAGTTTTCAGAGAAATCTCTTGACCAATTCAGCTGACCTACGTCTGAACATGAAGAGCATGATTTTTCCTCTTTTGTTTGTTGGTTTGTTTGTTTGTATTTATTTCTGCTGACCAAGGTAAAGTCATATATGGTGAGTTTGGTTCATGCTGAATACTCTGAAGCTCTAAGACTTCAGACTTTAGAGTCCTTTCATTTTTGGAGAGAGATTATGATGTCAGATGATTAGCATAATAAACACTCAGAGCTGCTGATGCAGAGTTAAATTGTCACCTACTGGGTCAGATAAAATCAATCTAGGGACACATTAGCCGGGAGCACATGCTGTCCTCAATGAGCTATATAGTGTCTTCTAGGTAGATATTGTGACCTATCCTTAATCAGAATGGAAGCAGCTGCCTTGATTTTAGTCAGAAGGACCTATATGATTCATGCATGTGTATATGTGGTTGCCAGGGATAAAAGTCAATATTTTGATAGATTTATGATGTGAAGGGAATGTTTTAAACACCTGTTGTTCTTGAGGGGCATAGAGTGGGAAAATGCAATGCTAGCTTGTGGATAAGATGATATAAAGAAACTATGGTTAAAAAAAAAGCATGGTTCAGGCTCCCATTGATATGAGCGTCTTTAGAACTTCAATTTGACATGCTTGTAAGGTCTGTAGCCTCCATGTGGTGAAGGAGTATATTGTGAGGTTCTGTGGGCAGAATTTGAAGTTCTTACACATTCTTGATTAGAAGGTACATTTTTGAATCCCCTTTGGTCACAAGGACAATGTCTGAGGCTCAATTTGTTAGTTAGGGTATGTTTTATAATCTTTCTTTCAGTTTGAAATGTTCTAAGGGTGCCTTGAACAGAGTGGCCATTAAAAATTGGGAGATCCCTTTGTTCACACTGAGACAGACTAGTTCCTATTTGGGGGAAAGCTCAGAATTCCAGGTCCCTTTTTTCAGTGGAATTCTTTTAAAATTGCATGAAAGTGAATGTATTTATCTATGGCCCCCTAGAACTGAAGGGTCACATATGTGGGCCCCATGTTCATATTGAAAGGCTGTGTCTTT
Source organism: Sigmodon hispidus (assembly GCA_004025045.1). NCBI lineage: Eukaryota > Metazoa > Chordata > Mammalia > Rodentia > Cricetidae > Sigmodon > Sigmodon hispidus. The sequence continues at coordinate 7,159 of PVIH01025465.1, forward strand.
CCCTTCGTAAGTGAGGGAAGACCTCAAGTCTACTAGTGAGGATAGAGTATGTCTGAATTTTCCTTGGAAACCAGGGAATGATGTTTAACTCTCTTTTGTTGCTGGTGAATATATGATTCCCAGTTTGACAGAAAAAAAAGTCTCTGGGTCTCTCTCTGGCCCTAGTAAAAGATTGTTCCTTCTCTTGGTCAGAAAGAGCTTGTCTAAATCCCTCCCCAGTAGAAACAGGATGTGTGACATCATCACTTTTGTGTGATGAGGAATCTTTGGCAATCCCATTGGGAATGTCTCTCTCTGAAAATGATTTGAAGCTTTCTTGAGCTTCTGGAGATGTTTTGATGGATTCTTGAGTGTAAGAGGCATGTCTGAGTATTTGTAAGTTAGAAGCAAAAGTAGTATGGCTAGAAGTTCCATGGGAAGATATGGAATGTCTGAGGTTCTCTTTCTGAGAGGGGTTATTTCCAATGTCCTCTTCTGTAAAGGTGGAGGATTCTATGTTCTCTTGGGTAGTAGCTCTTGTTTTCTGTTCCCTGTAGTTCGATGAAGAATGTCTGGGTTCTTTTTTGACAAAGAGGGTTGTTGACAGCCCCTCTGTTCTGAATTGGAAGAATAAACATCTGCTTTGTCAAAAGGACCTTTTTTCAATTGGGTTTTATTAAATTTGGGATCTCCAGGAATGCTTTGGGGAGATGAACAACTTTTGTGGTCATCCTCATGAGATTGTGAGGATCTGTGCCCTCCCTTAGAGAGGGAAGGTTCTATGCTCTTTTGGGGTGTAGCTTTTGGATTCTCATCCTTTTTGGCAAATGAATAATGTCTAGAGCCACTTTTTGACAAGAAGGTTTGTTTGTAGTTTTTATGTCCTGAATTGGCAGAATGAACTTCTGCTTTGTCTGTCAGGGTCTTTTCCAACTTGGTTTTGGTAGGTTTGGAACTTCCCTTTGTATATTCGGAATGCCCTTGAGGAGATGGAGTACTGCTTTGTCCCTTCTCCTGAGACTATGTGGATCTGCAACCTCCCTTGGCATAAGAAGTCCTAAGATTCTCTTTGTGCCTAGTTGTAAGCCTTCCACCTCCTTTGTCAGAAATAACAATTTGTCATCAATTTTGAAAAAATGGCAAAGCTTAAAGCCTTCATTATCTGAGGGGACAGAGTTGTGGCCTGCTTCTTCAGAATCATGTCTTAATTTTTCTTTCTTTGATTTAGAATGTATGGTGCCATCTGGTGGATAGGGAGAACATCTGAGATTTCCTTTTGGAGAGGAACTAGATCTGCAGCTTGATTCCTGTGATGTTTCTGGTAAGATGTTTCTTTGAGGAGTGTAGATAATATGTGAGTTCTTTTGGGCATACAAGGAAGGTGTGAGGCAACATCTGGCAGAAGAAGAAGACATTAAGCCATCAAGTTCTGAAAGGGAAAATCTGATATCCTCTTCAAGAAATAGAATATGTTTTGACATGGTTTTGGGAGAACAGGAAAATCTGGTGTTTATTTTGTGATAAGGGGAATGTTTTGGTCAGGGTTGATGGGAAGGAATAGGCATCAAGTCACCAGGGACACATATAGACAGTCTAGAAAACTCTGTTGAAAGTTAAGGTCCCAAAGATTCTTTAGTAGATGAAACAGGTTCTAGAGCCTCTTGTGATTTTCTGAGATATTCTGCAGTATCATGAAGACATGTTGATGGCTCTAGATTCTCTTGGTCAGATTCCAAGGAGCTCACAGCATCTTGGTTAGAATTCAAAAGACCCAGCGTCCAAAATGCAGATGACAAAGCTTCTAGAGTTTCTGGCACAGATTCTGTAATCTTAAAATCTCTTCCAGTAGTTAACAAAGTTTCTAATTTTTCTGGCATAGGGGAAGAAGGCTGCAGAGCCTGCACTGAAGAATACAGACATTGTAGAGAATCTTGGGCAATGATAAAGTTACTGTATTCTTGTGATTGGAAAATAGTATTTCTTGACTTCTTTGGGTAGATGGTGATGTTTCTAGAGAAGATTTAGAATGTCCAAGATCCCCTGGATTAGATGATGACTAATTCCCTTGGTGGGAATGTCCTAAATTCCCTTGGTCCAAACAAGGATCTGGAGCAACTTGGATTGAAAAGGAAATAAACTGATGCTCTTGAGGTGATGGCAAATGTCTCAGAGAGTCTTGTGAATCCAAAAAATTTCCTACAGAGCATTGCTGAGATAGCAAATATCCTTCTGCACTTGAAAGGGCTCTGCACCTTGGTCAGAGGGGAAGGGTGACTTAGGCCCAGAGGCAGATGAAGAGGTTTTCAGAGATCTTTTGTCAGATAAAGAAGGTTCCAGGTTTTTCTCAGAAGTTATTGTTGGTTGTAACATTTGTTTATCAGATATGGAAATTCCCATAGGATCTTGGGGAGAGATTGAATGTCTCATAGACCCTGGTGAAGATAGGGAATTTTCCAACTTTTCCAAGAATGAATCTGATCTACTACAAGCCTTTTTGGTACACAGCATACTTTTTGATGTCTCTGTCATAAGGAGAGAATGTTGCAAATTCTACACTGAAGAAGGCAGATGTCTTTGAGAATCATTGGCAGATGGTAAAGCTTCTATAATCCCATGGGTACAAGATGACATGTCTAGGTGGCTTTGGGTAGATGGTGATGTTTCTAGTGTCCTCTGCAAAGCTACAGAAAGTCTCAGATATTTAGGATCAGATGATGATTGTCCTAAAGACACTTGGTCCATAGAAAGGCCTGGAGCCCTTTGAGATAACAGGGAATTATGAGGAGGCCCTTGAGCCGATGATGAATGTCCAAGTGTTTCTTGCACTGATGTGGACAAGCCCAGAGTCTCTTGTGTAAACAGTGCATTTTCTGAATAGGTTTGCCGAGGTGATAAATTTTGGAGAGTCACTTTTTTACCTGAAGACACTTCTTGTAAACCTTGGTCTGTTAGTGAAGATCCAATAGGACCTGCTTGAGCTGAGGCAGATCCTACAAACTCTATGTCACATGAAGAATTTTCTAGGGATTTTTGTACTGATTTAGACAATCCCACAGCTTTTTGGGTGGATGCCAAGTTTCTTTCATACTTCCATTGTGGTTGTGACTGTCCTCATGTAACTGTTCTCGGTACAAACCATTTCTGCAACCCTTGGTCTGGTAGGGAATGTTCCAGAGTACCTGATACAGATGAGGTAGTTTTCAGTCACACTTGAGAAGATGAAGAATGCTCCAGAGAAGTCTGGGAAGTTGTTAAAGTTTTGAAGTACTTCTGTGAAAGTCTGGTCTGTTCTAAATTATGTAGGTAGGATATGAAAGGGCTTTCAGCATATTGGTGTGCAAATGTCAAATCTTGTAGAGACTCTGAGTTATTCCACAAATTTTCTATAGTTCCTGAAGTACACAGGGGAGTTTTGAAATTCCCTTGGGCAGATGGAGATAGTTTTAATTCCTGTTGGGCAAATTGGGAAGTTTCTTGAGTTCTCAAGGAAGGAGATCTGAGTCTCAGATCATCTTGAACATATGGCAAATGCTCTATATTCTCAAAAATAGGTGGTGAAAGTCTCATATCCTCTTGGTCAGATGTTACTGTTTCTAGAACTTTCTGTGCAAACAAGGGCATTGTCAGAGAACATGCAACAGGTAGAGACACTCCTAAATCCAAATTGGCAGATGGAACAGACCCTGGAGTCACTGAGGTAGGTTGTGAAGATCCCAAAACTCCTGTTGAAAAGTTGGGTATGTTTAGATTGTCACCTGTACATTTGGAAACTTCTACATTTTCCTGTGAAGATAGGCATGGTCCTTTGGCTTCTTGCAATAAAACCAAAGATTCAGAACTCACTTGGACAGATAAGGAAATTGCAAAGGGCCCTAAGGAAGATGGGGTGGGTTCTAGAGTCCGTTTTCCAGATACAGAAACGTCCACACATTCTTTTGACAAGGGACAGGTCCTGAAGGGTCTACAGCTCATGGATCTATTTGTTGAACACTTTGGCCAGGATGCAAAGCCTCAGAAGTTCCCTGGGATGAAACAGAAAGCCCTAGTATGCCCTGTGTGGGTGTGGAACGATCAAAAGATCCTTTTATGTATAGGTAAGATTCCCCAAGGCTCTGGGAAGAATGTAAGAAACTTAAGCTTGCCTGAGTAGATAGGGAAAGTTCCAGAGTCCTTTCATTCGATACCACCTGTCCTGGGGTATCTGTAGAAATTTTGAATGTTCCTGGAGTAGATGCTGTATACTCTGGAGTCATTTTGGGAGATGGCCAAGGTTCTAGAGACCATTGTGCACTTATAGAAATTCTTGGAGACCAAAGAAAAGATTTCAAATTTCCTATGGTGTGTTTAGCATGGTGAGTATTTTCCTGTGATACAGGGTTAGATAGTGAATATGCTACTGTGCTCTGTGCTGAAGTAGACTTTGAGAATGTATCTTGTGTATGGGAAAATGTGCTTGAATGTCTTTGAGCAGATGAAGGATGTCTTACAGACCTTTGTGTGGATGTTGACAGTCCCGTAGTCCCTTGTGTACATAAGCAGGGACCCACAGTTCCTTGAGCAGAATGAGAATTTGCTTTATTCCCTTCTTCTAAAGAGGAACTTTCCAGGGTCTCTGGAGTTAAAGATACGTATGAGGAAGACCGTAAATGAGATGGAGAAGATGGCAAAGATTCTCCTACATGAGATAACTGCTCAGGACAACTTTGTGCACATGTGAATTTCCAAGGGTGTCTGCAGAAGGTGAACAACATTCTGGAGTTCCTTTGAAAAATCCTAAAGTACTCAAAGAACACTGAGCAGATATGCCAATTGCCAGAGGTAAATGAGCAGACAGAAGAGGGGCTGCTTAAGCTGGCATATGTGATGAAGGCTCAATAGGTACTTTGTAATATGGTAAAGGCTCTCTAGAATATAGGCTAGATGAAGTGTTACATACTGAAAGTTCTAAATCCCTTTGGAGATATGACAAAGAACACTGCACAGATAAATTTCCTTCTGAAGCTGGGGGCACTTCCTTAAGCTATTTAGAAGATAGTGAAGGTCTTAGAGTCCCTGCAACAGAAAGATGATGTTTCTGAGGACCTGGTGTAGATGTATCTGGTTGCTCTGGTGAAGAAAAAACAGATCCTTGAGTTTTCTTGCTAGGTAAGAAAGGTCCTGTCACCATTGGAGAAGATGTTGGACCTTGCACAGTACATTGGACTGATTTAGAAGACCTTGGAGCCTCCTAGAAAGAAGTGGAATGTTTCATAGCACTGTGAACAACTGGGAACAACTTAGTTCCCACAGTTCCTTGTGTAGATGCAGATAGTTTTATAGACCCTTGGAAAATAGCAAATCTTGGACAGAGGAACAAGATTCTAGAGTTGCTTGTGTAGATAAAGAAATTTTCAAAGGGCTTTGATAATTTGACACAGATTGTAATAGCACCTGGGGATATGGGGCAGATTCTAGGAGTCCTACAGTTGATGGAGATGGTTCTACAGTCTGTTGTGCAGATGGGCACTGTCCCACTGAACATTGGGCAGATGTAAAATGCCCCTGAGAACCTTGAGAAATTGAGGGAGATACTAGAATACCTTGTTCAGAGTTGGCCATTTTTAAAATCCCCTGACCTGAAAGACAATGTCCCCCAGCCCTTTTATCAGAACAAGGTGATGCCATTGTTTGTGGTGATGCAGAGGTTCTCAGACATCTTGGGGCAGATGAGGAAGTTCCTGCCTTCCCTGCAGTAGATAAAGAATTTGTATATATTTGTGGAATTGCCGAAGAATGTGCTGAAGGTGGTCTAATCCCTTCAACATATTTTAATGTATGAGGCATTGGCTGGCCTAACATGGAATGTTTCAGAGGCCCTTGGGAAGGTTTTAAAGGTGCTAGATACCCTTGGCCAAAGGGAATGATTTCTGAGGTTTCTTGGTTATAAGTTGAATGTTCTTGAAACACTGGTGGTAATGGTAAAGCTCCTGTCACCTCTCCAGCAGAATGAGAAGATTCTACATTTTCTCCCATGTGAGGTAATTCTCCAAGGTACTCTGGGAGCATTGACATTGTCCCAAGCTCCTCAATGAACATACTGAAGGTTCAACTGGCCCTTGCATTAATGGTGAAGAACTTTGTACTTCTAAAGTTTCCTTGTAGCTACAGAGATGTCCTTAGATCCTTTAGAAGTTTGTAAAGGTCCTAGAATCTCTGTAACAGACAGAGACTGTTCCTGAATACTTGGTGACTGAGCTGAATGTTCTCTATCCTCTGAAGAACACAAAGCATATTCTTGAGTTCCCTGGCTAGGTAGGAAATGGCTTGTAGCCCTTGAAGAAGATTCTGGACCTTGTCCTGTAAATTGGACAAATGGAGAAATATTGGAGACTACTGGGAAGATGTCAGATGTTTCAAAGCACTTTGAACAGATGACCTCTTCCCCACAGGTTCTTGAGTGGGAGTGCATAGTTTTCCACAACCTTGGGCAGATAGGCTAGGCCCCATAACCCCTTGAGCAAAGGAACCAGCAAAGTTCCAGAGTTTCTTGTGTAGGTGAGAAAATATTTAGTGGCCCTTGGGCAGGCAGAGAAACTTTAGATTATTCTCAGCTCTTTGATTAGATCTCATAGTCTCTGAGGTAATATCTGAATAACCCTGAGTAACCAGGGCAGATGGTAGCTGTCCTAATGTTGCTCTTGCATAAAGGAAACCTTGTCCTGGCACATAACTAGATGGTGAAGATGCTAAGGAGCTTTTTGTTGCAGTGTTTATTGTGGCAGTTGCTTGTGTAGGCAAGATTCTTCATCATTTTTCAAAGAAGGGGAATGGGATAGACTTGCTTGTGTTAGTGAGGAATTATCAGTAGCCAATGGAGCAGGTGGTAATGTGCCTGTTGTCAATGGGACACATGGAGATATTTTTAAAACATTTGGGACAGATGACAAATGCCTGACTGTGCCCTTGGCAGAATTGTACAGTACCAGAATCTCTTGGGAAGATGTTGCATGTTGTAAAGATGGTTGAGTATGTGGTGAAGGGCCCAGATTTAGCTGAGAAGATATGCAAAGTTGGGTAGACAGCAAATCTGTTATTTCCCTTAAGGCTGATAAAAAGATACCTGATCATTTAAATGTCCTATACTCCCTGAAGAAAATGGCAAAAGGCCTGTAGTATTTGTATAGATGGCAATGTATCCTGGGATTCTACCATGCAGGACAAGTGCCCTAAATTACTTTGAAATGATGAAGATGGTTGAAGCTGGGATAGAGAAGAAGATGAATTTTCTTGAGACTCTGTGCTGTATGGGAGAGAACCCTCCCTAAATTACTTTGAAATGATGAAGATGGTTGAAGCTGGGATGGAGAAGAAGATAAATTTTCTTGACACTCTGTGCTGTATGGGAGAGAACCCAATATACTCATGACAGACATAGAATGTTTTTTAGTTCCTTGATTAAATAGAAGAGATGGTAGAGTCTTTAGAGTAGTTTGAAGAGGTTTCTCAGAATCTGGGGCAGAGGATGAAGTTTTCCCAACTGGTGAAGGAGATAACAAAGGATTTGGAATTCCCTGGCTAGAAGAAGAAGGTCTCATAGACTCTTCAGTAGACTGTGAATATTTCACAGGACCTTGGAAAACCAGAGAATGTCGAGCAGCATGAAAAAGAGAATTGGAATGTTTTGTAAGTCCTTAATTAGATGTCAAAATTTCTGGAGTCACAATTTTAGACATGGGCAGTCCCAGCGCTTCTCTACAACACAGGGATTTTTTTGCCACCTCTTGTGTAGATGGTATGATTTCTGAATTTATATGGACAGAAGAGTCAAACCTATTGCCTCTGAAGTACAAGGTAATGAGTCAATACCCTCTCGTTTGGATATGGACTATCCCACATTATGTTTTTTCTAATTGAGAATTTTTTCTACCCCTTTGAGCAGATGCCACAAGTTCCATGGTTCCTGGTGCCCATGGCAAAGTTCCTGTTTTCTTATGTGAAAGTATAATAAGTCCTCCTACCACTTGGTCAGTTAGGAGAGTAGGTGAAGTCATTTGTGGTAATGAAGAACGGTCCAGAGTCTGTGGAGCAAGTGGTGAAGCTGCTGTAGTTTTCTGATCAGACAGAGAAGGATCCAATGCCTCTGAGACACATGGTAAATGTGGTAGATGACTTTGGACAGATAGAGGTTTATAAGCCACTTGGAAACAAGTTGGAAATTTCATAGCCCCTCTAGCATGTACTAAATGATCTCTAGCTCATTTTGCAGAATTGGTTATTTGCAGAGACCTTTGACTACACAGAGAATGTCCAAGATCTCAGTGCACAGATAACAAATGTCTTGGCTTCTTCTGGTCATAACGTGTAGATGCTGAGGAACTAAAGAAGATGGCAAATGTGCTTTTTTCTCTGGTGCAGATGCAGACAGCTCTATAGTATCCTCTCCAGGTGGAACAGACCCCCCACCCCTTATCATAGATTACAATGGTCTCAGGCAATGTTGAAAAGATGGAGATGGTAGCAAAGATCCTTCTTCAGATAGAAAAGATCCCAATCCCTCTTGAGAGCAAGAGGAATGGGATCGAGTTGTATTTGTTTATGAGGAAAGTTCTGAAGGCCTTGTAGCAAACAGAGAAATATCTGTCTTTATAAGAGCAGGTAGAGAAGACTTCACACCATCTCCTTTATTTGACAGATGGCCATGAACATTTTGAACAGTTTGGGATTCTCTCAGAGTATCTACTGAAAAAGTGCCAGATTCTTCATCCCCTAATGTGGATGCCAAAGGACACAGTTTCTTTGTCAGGTGTGCAAATTTGCAGATGGCCTTAGGTAGTTCGCAAATGTTGCAGGACCTGTGAATCAGATGAAGAAGGTTTCTATACACCTAGAGCAGAGGATGAGTCTTTTACACCTTCACTGGCAGAGTACAAAGACCATTGAGGACCCTCAGCAGATGAGGAAGACTCCAAAACATGCTTAGATGCTGATGGTTTGAAGGACCCTGGTAGAGATGGTAAGTGCTCTTCAGCTTGAAGGGATGAATCATAAAGACCTTTAGATGCTTTGGAAGGCACAGGAAGTGTCAGAACCACTTGTGCAACTGGCACAAGTTCTGGAGATTTTTGTCTAGATGTGAATTTTCCCTCAGACCCTTTGGCACATAGGGAAGGTTTCACAGCATTTAGGTCAGAATTGGAAAGTGACAAAGGCTCTTGGGCTGGAGGAGAACTTTCTGGAGCCCTTGCCAGACAAGGAGAATGTCTCTGAAGCCCTGGGTCAGATGATGAATGTCATAGACGCTTCGGGACAGATAGATAAGGCCTTCGAGGCTTTTGCTATGATATGGAATGACCAAGCAGCCCTTGAGTAGATTAGCAAGGTCCCACAGACTTTTGGTGAGATGTGGAATATTCTGTGGACTTTTGAACAGAAACTGAAGTTTTGGGACTTACCTGAGAATTATCTGCAGCTATTGGTATTTCTTTGCTAGCAGTACAAGCTGCACATACCTTTTTTGTAGCAGTGAGAAAGATGATACTGTCTTCCTCAGATGAGGAAGTCATGAAGTTCCATTGGTCAGAAGGATCATCTCTCAACCTCTTTTTGGTATACTTGGCATACCCAAGGTCTGCTTGGGTAGAGGAAGAATCTTTAATATTTCCTTCCTGAGAAGAGATATGCATGAAAACCTCTTGTGTAGATAAGGAAAACTGCAAAGCACCTTGTTCAGATCCTAGGCCATCTCTATCAGATGGGGTAGAGTGTGGTGGGACTTGTGTGCAGTTTTTGACTATGGCTTTCAATGAGGGTAAGGTACTAAAACTTCCAGCATATGTGTTGTCTCTTGTAGAGCATCATGTGCATATTTAGGGGTTCTAAGCACCTCTTGAGCAGGTAAAAAAGTTTTTAAATTTCCTTGTGTATATGTGTAAGTCCCAGGAACACTTTCCTCAGGTGTATGAGATGATAAAGACTTTTTTATAGAGGTGTCAGGTTTTAGAGGCAGCAGGACAGAACAAATAGGTTCCAAAGCCTTTTGATCAGATGAGATGAACCTCAGTGCTTTTGTGGTATTGTTGGAGTGTTCTGTAGACTTTTGTGTGCATGTGGAAAGACTAACAGCATTTTCTGCAGGTAAGGACATGCCTGTGATCTCTTGTAGTTGTGGCAAATTCCCAAAACTTTTGAGAACTGAGGCAAGTTTCCTTCTCCTCCTGTGAAGTGTGTGAATGTCCTGTGGTTTCTTCTGTGCAGGTGGATTTCAAGGAATCCTCTTCTCTACATTTGGAGATTGGAACAGACACTTGTGTGCATGTGTCACCTCCCAGAGCCACTCTATCATAAAGGGTTGGATCCAGAACTCTGTGTAAAGGAGGACTATATTATGGAACATCTTTTGTAGATGTGTCATATCCAAGATCCACTTTCAAAGATGGCAATTTGTCTAGAACCCCTTCTGTAGATGTATCCAGCTCTGAAGTGTCTTTATCAGATAGAGTAGAACCCAAGTGTCCTGGACACACAGATGTTCTGGTGTTGCTGATGAATATGTAGACATACCAAGAATCTCTCCTACAGTTGTGGAAAGGCCTAGGGACCCCTGAGGAAGTAGAGAAGATTGTTTTTTCTCAGTACCCTGGGAAGACGTGGAACTTGCATGCCTCAGTTTGTATATCTCAGCATATTTTTGGCTATTTTGGGTTTGATAATGAAAGAGGAGTGACTTTTTCACTGGCATGTCATATGTAAAGCTCTTTAGTGACAGGGACACTGTGAAGTACCCTTGTTTAGGGGGAGCTTCTCTATATTTTGTTTTACCACAGATGGAATGTCCAGGCTCCGTTTGCAGAGCATGAGAACTTTCAAGTTGCCCTTTGTGAGACCTGATAGATGTTTTACTCTCTGTGGTATATTTGAACAATTCTGGAGTCCCTTTGAAAGATACCAGAGGACTCGCCTCCCGTGAGGAAGATGGTGAAGGTGCTGGCACATTTTTTGTATGTTGAGAAGGCCCAAGATTCCCTTGGGCAGACTTGGGAGTTTCTACCTCCTCTTGTGTATATGTGGAACACTCTAGGCCCCATTGCAAAGATGGCAAAGGGTCCTGAGCCCCTAGTGTAGATGTGCATAATTTTGTTTCTGCTTGGGCAGGTATGAGTGTTGTGAGACTCACTTGGGAAATAGTGGTTGGGCTTAGGTCCCTTTGGACTCTAAGGGAAGATCTGAAAGCATTATTTAGTGGTGTAAGATAATTAGGGTTCAGTGTGGAAGTTACAAAAGTCCCCTGTTCAGAGATTAAAGGACTCAAGCTCACTTCATGAGAAGTACTTTGGTTAGAGCCCTTTTCAGAAAGGGGGCAAATGTCTTGGCTGTCTTCAGGAGAGGGAGTATCACTTGAACAATCATGGGCTGCTGTCAGACATGTTAAACTCCCCAGGGTGGTGGTGTTGAGACTCAATCCAAGTTGGGAATATGGTAAGGCACCAAGCCCCCCTTTTAGAGAAGAAGGTTTGGAACCCTCTTTTCCTGATAGAGACTGTTGGAGGGCCCCTTGATCAGAAGGGCATTGTTTACAATTTGTTGAGGGAGGATCTGAAAGATTAGTGATGCTGTGTGTAGAGGATGGACTTCTGAAACTCCTTCTGAAAGAGGACCCATGTTTGATTTTCCTTTCACTCCAAGAGGGAGGTTTTGGGGATGCCTTTGCAGATATGGAAAGCCCTAAACACTCCTGATGACACTGGGTTTCTTCTAGAACCTCTTTGGTAGATAAGGATAGGGTCAGAGCATCTTAGGAAGAAGTGGAAGATTCCAGAGCTCCATAGGTAGGTGGGGAATGTTTCAGGGACCCTTGAACACATGGTGATATTACCAGTCCACATTGGTCAGTGGGAGAGTCAGCAGAAGATGTAACAGGCACTTTGTAATCTTCTTTGAATTTTCCCTGGGATCTCCAGCACTGTTTCTTGAAGATGTTGCAGGTACTCCACTGCCTAACTGGTCAAAGTCCATATTTTCTTCATGCACAGTAAACATATTCAGGCTTCATTGCATCTTCTCATGTGTGGGCACAAGAACTGAGCCCACACTTTTTCTGGTGTCAGACTGTAAGGGAGATGGTCTCGGGAGTTTGTTGCTCAACACGTTACTACTCCCACTTTCAGGGAACTTTGGCAAAAGTGGAACCTTTTCTTCCAGGATCTCTTTATGGAGTCCAGGGTCTTCTTACTGAGGGAAACCTTTGTAAGAGCCCCAAGAGTTTGCAGTCTATGTGCAGTACCAGCATCGTGAACTTTGAAAGTTTGGCCTCAGGGCTTTTGGCACCTGAACTTGTTCTGAGTCAGTCAAATTACTCCCAGAGGTGCAAAGGCCCTTGGGTATTTGGCACTGGTAAAGTGCTTCTCCCATTGAGATAAGGTGTAATGATCTCTTTGGGGGACACTGAAAGGGGTCCCAGGCCGAGGAGGCTGGGAAACCTTGGTCCTATGGTCATAGGGTGAGTTGAGAGAATCCCTTTGTGGAACATGGAAAGGAGTCCTAGCCCAAGGAGGCTGGGTAACCTTGGGCCTATGGTCATAGTGTGAGGTGACACAATCCCTTTGGGGGACACTGAAAGGGATCCCAGCTCAAGGTGGCTAGGAAACCTTTGTCCTATGGTCATAGCATGAAGTGACACAATCCCTTTGGGGGACACTGAAGTGGGTTCCAGGACGAAGAGCCTGGGAAAACAGCAATCTATTGTTAGAGGGTAATGTGTGGGCTGAGGGTAGCTGGCCTCTCTCCACCTGTTTGGCCATTTAGCCAATAAGGGAGTTGAGCAAGGAAAAAGAAGGTGCCCCTGGCAAGGGGCAGCTATTGTACTTGCTGATGGTGACTCACAGCAAGAGGTAGCTAAGCAGTATCCTCTGAGAGAGGCTCTCCTTTTCGAGATCTGTGGACACATCTGGACAACCAACGTCACAGAACTTGAATGACAGTTGGCCTCAGGAGTGAAGTGTGGGCGGCGTCGGTGTCTCCACCAGAAGCAGCAGCCCAAGGAGCATCTGAGGCAAGCGAGGAGTGATGGTGAAGATGTTAGTGGCAGGCAGCAGAGGTAGCGGTGGTCACTACTAAGGAGGGTGCAAGGAGGGAGGCCAAGCCCCAAAAAGGCTGAAGACTACAAACCCTGGCAACCAGCACGGAGGCGGCGGGTGGCGGAGGATTCAGGGAGAATTTTAATGACCACCTCAAAACACCTGCATCCCCAGTTGTAGTGTGCACACACTTAGTTCTAGCATTTGGGAGACAAGAAGCTTATCTCTGATTTCAAGGTCAGCCTGGTCTACAGTGCTAGTTCTAATATAGCCAAGGCTACATAAAGTAATCCTGCCTCAGCTCCCCCACACCAAAAAGGAATATAAGTTGTCATGGTGTATCTTCATACCAGTAATAACCCTAACTAAGGTACTGTCCAAGTCTGATAACCTGAGTGTTTTTACAGAACCCTCTATTGACAGAGTTTCTACT
>PVIH01025466.1:0-20635 GCA_004025045.1 Sigmodon hispidus
TGGAAAAAAAAAAAAATTCAGAGGGAAAGATGAACACAAAGAAAATATAGGTGTAGCAATCTTATTTGTATGTCTACCCTTGATAAGCCATGCTTATCATTCTTATCCTCTATATAGTTATTGTTAACTCTTCCACATTTTAAATTCTTTTTACTGTGTTTTTTTTTTAATAAATACAAAATAAAGGGAAAAAAAAAAAGAAAAAAAAAAAAAAACAACTTCTTTCTATCCAATCATGATGATGTACACCTTCTGTCCCAGCACTCAGGAGGCAAAGGCAGGAGGATCTTTGTGAATAATCAGTCTGTTATATGTATTGGGATAACAAATTGGAGAACCTGTTTTCGCTTTTGATGGATAGTAACAAGACTGAAGCAAATATCTAGCACTTGAACTATGTAAATTATAGGTAAAATGCTGACATGTATTAGTGATATTAGCATATGTGTTCATGTTTGAATCAGGCTTTTTTCACATGTGTATGCATTATGCATGTGTGTATTTATATGTATATGTATGTATGCATGTGAAATCAGAGGTCAGCAATGGGTGTTCTCTATTGCTCCCCACCTTATCTTCTGAGAGAGCATCTCTCACTGAACCTGGTGCTTACCAACTCAATTTAGACTGGCTAGTCTGTGAGCTGAAGGGATTTTCTCATCTGCTTTTCTTGTTTTAAGAATACAGATGTATATTTCTGTGCATGCTTTTTTGTGTATGTGTTGATGCTGAGAATGAAAATGCTCATGCTTATATGGCAATACTTTGCTTTCAGAGCCTTCTTCCCAGCTACTCTTTCAAAAATACTATAGTTTAGGTGCAATTGTGAATTGGATTTACTAGAACAGAAAGAAATAAAACACAATGGTTGTTTAGAAGATTTGGTCCAATACATTCTCTTTCTCATTTTCTCACACTCAACACTGATGACTGAGATTGCTTCCAACTATCAAAATAGCTCATGTGAAATGGACAATTTTTGAAACTGGGTAGAGAGGTCAGGATGTCAGTTGTGTGGCCAGGTTTAGGTATGATACAAAGTGTTTTTGAGTTTTTCATTTAAGAAATTTAATATATGTTATTTAAGCTTTACTATCAATTTTAAAATCTAATATAATGTCACAGAAATATGTCTTAAATTAATTATTTTTAATTTGTCTAATCATTGCTATCTTTGAAACCCTTGGCTGAAATAACAGAACTCTTTATTTCTTCCATAGCTGTTTTGAGATGCTGTAGTGTGACTTGGGTTGCTTATTGTGGCTCACAAGAGCTCATTGTTCATGTCTTTCCAGCTCTACAGTCAGTGAATTGAATCTGCCATGGCAGAAAGGTTTATATTTCACAACTGACAAACACCACTAAGCATCACTCTCCTCCCCTCCCTTCCCATCATTTACACCGAGCTCAGCACTCCCTTCTCTTCCTCTGCTCTTCTCCATCCTCCTTTGCCCTTTTATTAACTAGCATATTTCTGAAGATATTTCGTATTTTCCTGCTTTTCTCGCTAAGAATTTAGTCTCAGAGATGTAGCTCCTGACATGATTTCAGCTATATCAGAAGCTTCATATGTTCTAGCAGAGGCATACTGAGCATAGTGTGAACACAAGGGTATTTCTTATTTTCTATTTAAGTGGTAGATCCCACTAGGATTTGGATTTGGATTTTCATCATAGGTTATATATCCCTGTGAACTGTTCAATTCTCCACTGCTTTATTTTATTTTATCTTGCCCAGTCTCAGAATTTTGCACATTCTAGGCAATCTTGTTCTACTGAGCCACAGCCACAGTCATCTATTTTCATTTTTCTTGTTCACAATAATTTATAATGGCATCTTAAGGCTTCTATGTTTCTCTCATCTTCACTAAACACACATTGATTTTCAGGCAATCACTGATACTTTTGGTATGGCATGTTTTATAATTGTTTTCTTCATGCTTGATTTTTCTAACACATATTTACAAATATTTCCAGAATTTGACTTAGTAAGCCATAGTCTGCTACTGATTCTTTCTCTGACCCTACACATGCTTCTTTAGCTGTTTAGTATGAGAGATATGACCAGTATCTTTTAAGGTCATGGCTATTCACACTATTATTAAAACTCTCAATGTTACTAACAAGTAGAATATCACCTAACCTTAAAATATTTGTATAGAATGTACATTCTAAATTATAATCAACCTTTAGAAGTAAAGTTTACTGTCTTGTTTGCAATAAGTATCTTTTCTTTTGCCAGTTCCAGGATCTAAAGCTGAGGGAGTTCTACTGTGAGGGAAATCCACTCTTCCTGAAGCGGCCAATTTCTGCTAAACAACCTAAAGACATCTGGACTCTACGGGTAAAGGTTTAGCTCATAAGCATGAACCTTCACACTAAACACATATTTTAAGATGTAAAGCATTCTTGACAATTCAGCAAATATGTAACACTGGTCCATTAAGAATATGGATTCTTCATATAATTTTTTGACTTGCTCACAGAACTCAATGTAATCTGATTTTCAGACTGGCTCAACACAGAGAAGTGGGCATTTTTTGTTGAATGAAAAGAGGAATTTAATTTCATTGTAGCCTTCTAAGTATCTTTTTGCTGCTAGTGGGATTTTTATTGTTTCTATTCCATTTTCCCTTGTGTCCTTTCCTAATGAGTACATGGATATGATCTGGAACTCACTGTGTCTGGTTTGGTGAAACTAGTTAATGATATCAAAAGAAGGACTAGGGAAGTGTTTTGAAGGACTCCTTAGCTAGCCGACATGATAAAAAGCACAGGTCCTCCCAGAGTTGAGCATGATTTGCTTTTATAAATTTTGATTTACCAGATTCATGTGGATCTAAGGGTGAACATACAAGATTTCTTCAGATAGAATGCTTTTAAATTTTTTTTATTATGACAGCATTATAGATTCAAGTATAAGAATAGGAAAAAAACCTCAATCACAATAGGTAAAAAGAACTCAGAAATCTAGTTAGCGCAGAATTACTACTCTCTAACTTTTGTGCATTTAGAATATATTTTAAATTTAAAAATGAATTAATACTCTATATGCTACTCAGATTTTTACTATAGTTATTGTGAATGTATTTTAAAGCAGATTAAAAACCTTTTAGTTGAATATATTCTGTTCTATTATATCATAATATTTTAACTATTTTCCCAATGTTAGTTGTTTAGATTTATATTCATCCATTTTTGCCTTTACAAATGAGGCTAAACTGACCATATTCACAGTAAAATTCTCTCATGTTCATATTATCTCACTGCATTAAGTTGTAGGAGACAAGAACTGATTTTTGTTAAAGATCAGCTCCTTTCAAATTTCTTTCTGAGGATTGTTTTCACAAACAAAGATATTTCCTACTCTTGAATGGAAAAACTGTACTTGAAACTTAAATTAATTAAATTAATCACCTAAAACTGTTATATTTCATTTAAACTTCTATAGTTTGTTCTTTTTACCCTGCTTCAAGCATACCAGAGTTATAATTATAGCTACTTATTTTAAGGTTTCTGTGGACAGGTACTGTGCTTATGAACACAGTCGTTGTTTGATTACCATCAAAAGGTAGGTCTCTTTACTGTACCCTTTTATAGATAAAGAAACTAAGTCCCAGAGAGGTTAATTAATCTGCTTACAGTCACATAGCTCATAATAGGCCTGGGTGTTGATGCCCTCCAGACTTCACACTGCAGTGTTGTTAAGAGATGGGTTGTAGAAAGGTGCGCAGATTGTCTTGGGATTGAGGACATGAGTTTCCAGATTGTAGAGGAGGCTGGATGAATAATCAGCTTGATATAGTAGCTTAAGAGGAATAGAACATTTCTTTTAATTTTTAAAATTGTAAGGTTTAGGAGCTCAGTTAATCTTATGTATACATTCATAATAAACACATGCATGGGTGGATGTATAGGATAGATTATATAGTAGAAATCATTAGTTTTACTTATAAATGATTTAGGTGGTTTTCAAAATACTTCTATGAATTTTTCTCAGAATAGTGGCTCAAACTGACAGTATATCTGTACTCAAAGTCATTTCTAGTAGGTATTTAGTTAAGATTAGCAATTAAATTCCTTTGGGTTTCAATAGTCCATAGTGTTTTGAAACTATGTTCTGCCTTCATAGAGAATTTCTAAAAGATGTACTTGGTTGTTTAGGTCTGTAATCCTAGCTACATGGAAGGCTGAGGCAGAAGCATCACAAGTTCAAGGCCTGAGGTACCAAGTGACTTCTAAGCCAGCTTTAATGACTTGGTTAGACTGTTAAAAATTAAAAGTAAAGTGAGGGTCGGGGATATAGATTACCCTACTTGCTTACCTACTGACCAAACCAACAAAAGGCTTAAGAACCTTCTTACCCCTGAGATGTATTAACAGATGTATCTGAGATGTGACCCTGGTAATTTAGTACATCAGCAGATGCAGGCCAAATGCTTTGCTACTATTAGCTAAGCTCTATAAACTCTGCTGCAGTACCCCCCCCAAAAAAGACCTTTTACACATGAGATTTGGGGACCAGATGAATTAAGTACTTGTTCAAATAAGACCATGTAGCCAATCCTTTATTGAACCAGTGTGTGAAACTCTGCACTTGATGGACTCAGAGCCCTTGCTTATGATGCTGTGTGTTCTGATTTCTGTGATCACAGTAGCAGCTCATTACAGACACTTCAAAATCTACCCTTTCTTCTAAGGATTCATATTTCCTTCTGTATTTTATAATTTTTATACTTACAAGTATATAATTTGTGGATATATATTATAATGTAAATGACCATATGAAGAAACCTTTAAGAATGTACATGAATTTACTTTCAATCCTTAGTGGAGAAATAGAAATATTATATGATCTACATATAATATTTTAACAAAATAGTGTACAAGTGATTCAAAATAAACAAGTTATTTGTAAAAGATTCCTTAGATTTAAAGTAACACTAAATTGATGTCATAAGTAAATGGAATGTTTTCAGAAAATTTATGATATGTGTCTCTAAGAGTTGACCTTAGAGACTATTAGCCAGGTTGTGGTGGCACATACCTTTAGTTCTAGTACTTGGAAAGCTGAGGCAGGTAGATCTCTGAGTTTGAGCCAGTCTGATCTACAGAACAAGTTCAGGGTGGCCAGGACTACACAGAGAAACCTTTTGTCGGAAAAAAAACCTAAGGAAAAGATACTATTGATCATATATCAACATTACCTTTTTGTGTATACTCACATTTTCAAGAAAAGAACTTTAAATTTTAATGACATATATTATTCTCCCAATGTAATGTTTGACTTAAAGGAAAACATAAATAATGACTGATATATTAGTTGTCAAGTGATATAATGAAATCAACAAACATATTTGGGTCCAGAAATCAAAAATAGTAAAAGCAACTCACCTATGACTTATAGGTCTGTTTTTATTTGGAAAATGAATCCTTGTTTATGTGTTTTCTGCATACTAGAACTAGCCACCCAGTTTGTCTAATTAGCTAATGACATACCTTTAAAATAAACATTTTTAATAATGTTTATGTTTAATAAAATAATAAAAACATTTTATTTTTAATCACAAACTCCGCTCTGTGGAAGTAGTCACAGAAAAGGTGACAACAAACATCTGCTGGTTGGAGTAATGATAGAATTAGTGCTTTCAGGTTTATTACCCCTGCTGGTCATGGCAATTCCCTCACTTACAAGGTTATGCTGGTGAAGGATTAGTCATACAAGGAGCTCATGCCCAAGGTACATTGCTGTGTGATGGGGCTCTTCCAAGACACTTGTTGACTGGGAAGCCTGAGTATAGCAAGGAACAGGGCTACAACAATTCATAGAAATTCCTTGTTACTGAAATTTTTAAAGACTCAAATTAGCATGGATTAGGGAAGGATTTTTATATACATACTAACATGTATATAAATGAGTAACAGAGCCTTATATGTACTATCAGAAAACTCTTCATTTTGGGCAGGAAACTGTCTCACATAAACTATCCCCATACATTTTTGAAATTTCAAGCAGTGTTTGTGTAATGTGGACTTACATGCTATATAAACACACATTGCTTTATTAGCACATATAGTAAGAAGTTTCTGGCTCAGCCTCGGCCCAAGGTTGGAACCAGCAGTCCTAGCAGTCTCACAACTGCTTAGTCCCAAATGAACACACAGAGGCTTCTATTAATTACAAACTGTTTGGTCCATGGCTCAGGCTTATTACTTGCTACTCTTATGCTTAAACTAGCCCATGATTCTTATCTTCTTTAGCCACATGGCTTGGTACCCTTTTTTCAGAGCAGCATTCTCATTTTCTTTTCTCTATGTCTGTTGGCATTTGTCCTCTGTTCTTGCGTTTTCCAGAATTCTCCTAGTCTGTTTGCCCTGGCTCTACTTCTTGTCTAGCTACTCGACCAATCCGCATTTTATTAAAACAATGGAGTGACAAATATTTATAGTTTACATGAGCATAGTCCCACAGCAAATGTAAGCATTGTTTATGTCATACTGGCATTTGGATGTGGGTGCTTTTGGGGAGTTAAGCAAATGCTTGTTTTCTTTGCTAAGTCAAAGATTAAATTGTATATATTATATTTTGTGTTTTACTTTAAGATGATGATGATACTGACAAAAAGCAACCTTTTCCTTCATTAATTTTTTATTATTTATTATTTTGTTGGACAAAGTCCAGTGTTCTGTATATCAGATGGCTAAGTTTAATACAGATTAAAAGTCGAGTTTGGCTTACGGATGCTAATGCTCCTGAAGGTATGCAGAGTTGACTGGGCTGTGAGCTGTACTTCAGATAGTAAGAACTTAGATCCTAGTGAATGTGACTGAATCTTTATGAGTCCAGTTTGCATATGTGTGTAGTCCCTGCTTATTGTAATAAAAGGTACAAAAACTGAGTAAAATGACATCCAATTTTATTAAACAGATAATGTAAACTTATTATGACTAGGAGTGCTATATGTAAAGAGTATAAATATGGTAGAAGTTACCCACTTTTCCTGTATTTGTGAAAGAAAATATTTTACAATGATAGTCACATGCTATAATGTAGAATCTTAGATTAATAAACAATAAAGAATTAGACATAATTCTTGAACTAATGAAATAGGAATCAATGTATTGTATAATTTTTTAAATTAATTTGAAGAACTATTTTTTTTTCAATTTAGGAAATAGCAGCAAGATTTGTCCTCCGTCAGTTAGAAGAAAACAATCATTTGATTATGAATGCCATAGAGTATTATCCAGAGACCAAAGAAAAAATCTCCAAGGCAAGAAAATGTGCATTGTGCAGAAAATTCTTTTTATCCGAATGGCTGGAATGTGTCCAGTTTGTTTCCCCATCAAAGGTAAACAGGACTGTAGTGGGGTTCAGGCATTATTGAGGGAGACTTAAAGGTACAACTCTGGGGTCTGACAATTCAGTGTTTCTTACGTGAATATGAGTATAAGGGCTCCTCTTTTTCTGTCCTTACTGATGAGATATGTACTAAAGATAGATGTCTTTGATAGTATTTATGATAAGCAAATTTGGATAATTGTATTATAATCATTACTTTTTGTTCCACTTGAATTTAAAGTCTTTAACGCATTATATATGGCCTATTCAAATTCCATGAATTTTGGACATGGCCACACATTCCTGCTATTTAGCATGTGGGATGCATAGGTTGAAAATCCACCTGTTTAATTTTCAATTTAAATCTAAATTTTAGAAATTTTTCCATTCTCAATTGTCACTCCTACATAGGCACACCAGCTGTCCCCCTGTTTCCTTTCATGTTGCCTTTCTTTTTTTATGGATCTACAGTCAAATTTCCCCTTTGACATGACCATCATATCAGGTTAAGGTCTAACCTGATATTCAATTGATCACCTTGGCAAAACACTTTTATCAATAAGATCACTTTTGGAGGCACTGAAGGTTTCCTCATGTGAATGTGAATGAGATGCAGTTCAATCTACAATTAATACAAGCCATAAATGAGAGTAATAGGAAAGCTCGTTACTCTAGGCTTTTATTTTTAAGCCCCCTAATCATGACAGGAAGATTTATTAATCGTTTTGAAAGCTCTACTTTAGCTTAGCTTTTATTTTAATTTATTTCTCTTCTACATTTTACTTCAGGGCTTTTTACCACCCTTCTGTATGTCCTATCCTGTCTAGCTGGTTGGCAGCTTGGCTGGCTGGCCCTGGACATCTCCCTCTTTCCCTCGTTCTTCTTTCTTGAGCCTAGATTTCTCTTTGTACTTATTTTCTCTGCCCACCATCCCCACCACTCCCTCTCCTGAATAACTAGTGGCCTTTCAGATTTTTATTAGACCAATCAGGTGTCTTAGGCAGGCAAGGTGAAGCACATGTATTGCATGTTTCCATAATTAAAAAAAAATACACCATCCTTACACCATTAAACAAATGCAGCATAGACAAATGCAAAACATCTTTACATAGTTAAAATAATATTCCACATTAGCTCATGTTTCAAAATCTGAAATGAGAGAGGTTCTCACTGAAAGGAAAGGGTGTTTTGATTGGTGGTCAAATAAAAAGTGGTTGTCTGGTAAAGAGTTAGAGAAGATCATGCTAACATTTGGTAAATCAAAATTTCTTTTATGACTAAAGGGATGGAAAAACAGGTCAGTCTGTACAGTATTCATTGTAGGACAAGGCTGATATCATCAGAAATTGGATTCTGATGTATTGCATAATTCTAGTTAATGAGTTTGATTTCTATGTAGTGAACAAATGAGACCATTTAGGCTTCTATGGGAAAGAATGACATGTCCTGATTTGTGTTTAAAGGTAACTTCTGAATGGAGAATGGATTAGAGACAGTCAAAGAAGTAAGGTGGTAAGCTAGGTGGCTGAGTCAAAATCTGGTGTGGGGTGATGGCCAGGTAGAGGATGATGGGGACAGTGAAAGCAGAGAAGGATGGATGTACTTAAGATGCATTTGGAGAAAGAAGTAGAAAGGCTTCAAGTTTTCTAACTTAAATCATTACATGGTGCTTTTTTACTTCTCTAAAATTGGGATGATTACAGTTTTTTGGGGTAGATATAATTCTGCCAGGGTAGCAGTGGCATTCCTACAAGAAAGCATGAACACAAACCTTCTGAATACTCTCCAGGCTGTTAGGAATGCTGAGGGGTCTAGAATCGAGAATTTAGTGTTGTGAATGTAACTGAGTATCAGTGTGTGTGCCCTTATATCCATAGGAGGGGCATTTTCTTAGACAGATAAAACCTCTAATAGCATTTCAGGACTGGTTCCAAATTCCATTCTTCTGGTATGACTAAGGATGTCATTCAGCTCAATTGGTCTTGTGTCAACAAATCAGTGGACTTGAAGCTGTTTGCAAGTATTTGCAATGGGTTGACTCACTAGCCATTCACTGAATTTTCTCAGTATTCCTTAAAAAAAGTATATCTGTCCCACCTTAGACCTAGAATTTGTGTTGAGAGGTAGGGTCTGGGCATCCACATTTTTATAGTTTCCCAGCTATTTTTTATGGCCTGAAATAAAATTTTTTCTCTGCCTATCTGGGGCAATGTCAACACAGTAGGGCAATAGCCCATGTCTTTCCTTAGAGAACCTTAAACATGATAAAAAGTCTGAAATTACTGGTTAAATATGTTAATTACCTATCTTTTAGTGACCACAATGAAAGAGTAAATTCTCAGAGAAGTGATGACTCATAGTTTCACTGGAACTTGAGATAATTATCCTGGAACTTGAGATAATCTTTAGTAAGCTTGAATTAGAGCACATTGCAGGTTATAAGTCTGTATCCTAGAATATATTTGCTGTGAGCCTTCCAATTTATCTGTTAAAAGTAGAACAAAGGCTCTTGCACACAGATGTTATATTGCTGGATGCTCCAGGACCAAGATCAAGTATCTCACAGCCATGGATTTCCCAATGACAAGGGAGCCTGTGTTGACAGTGGGTATTTATTTGTGTCATTTATTATTGTTTCTGATGAGTGAAGTTATCAATACTTTAGACTGTTTATAAATAAGTTCTGTTAAGTTCATGCCTAAGTAAGTGCTGTTCATGATTAATTTTGATGTGGACTGACTGCTTTTTTCTTCCCACCAACCATCTGATTTCAAAAAGTTCAAAAATAATGCAAAGCTAAGTAAACAGCATCATGAACATTTGCATGCTCTTTAGCTAGATTTGTGTTTTTAGCATTTTATTTCATTGGCTTTATTTCTTGGTTTTTTTTGCCTTTAAAATTCCATATTGTGTGAAGCAATTTTGATATTGATTTAAAAATTAAATGAGAAAATGTCTTTCCTGGGTAGATTGTGTAGTAAGAGTTTCTGGCCTGGCCTAGCCCTAAGGTCTGGATCCACAGTCCCAAATAATCACACAAAGTCTTATATTAATTACATTCTGTTGGGTCTATGGCTCAGGTATATTACTTGCTAATTCTTACTCTTAAGCTAACCCATGATAAGCTAAGTGGCTTAGTACCTTTTCTCAGAGCAGTATTTTTGTTTTCTTTCCTCTGTGATTGCTTGGCATTTCTGCTCTGCTCTTCCTCTTTCTAGAGTTTTCTTAGTCTGGTAGCCCTTCAGATAGTTCATGTCTGCCTTCTGGCCCATCGGCATTTTATTTAACCAATAGGAGAGACAAATATTTGCAAAGTACAAGAGCATAATCTTACAGCAGATTATATCACTTTTCAGGATTAAAAAAATAAAATAATAGATTCTAATTAAAAAACAACTGTAGTTTTGCATTTTCTTTGCATCAACTATAGCTTTTATTTATAAAACAAATAAATGGCAAAGTACTTCCTGTTCAGAAAATATGTGGTTTTAAAATTTTATTAAGATCTCCATCTTTTTTCTCTCTCTTTGTTGCTCTTTTCACTCAATCATCTCCTCTCATGATTTGTTCTCATACCTTCTTGGCTGCAGCCCCTTATGCTCCCAATTAGCTAGGAAGATCTTCTCTAGTTTCTCTTCCTAGGGGAATCCCTAGATGTCTTAATAGAGAAAGCCAATGTTGGGTTGGAAAAATATCAGGTGCTAGGTAACCTCCAAGAAATCATAGCATGTCCTGACTAGGTCCCCAACCAATAGTGAAGGTGTTGCCTAGACAAGACTTCCACTATAATCAAAGCAATAGCCACCTTAACTACCATCACAGAACTTACATCCAACAATGAATAGAAGAGGCAAAGATAGATGGCTGAGCACTGGGCTGAGCTCTTGGTCCAGCTGAAAGCAGAAGAGGAGAGTCTATAAGAGCAAGAAGATAGGGCTTATGAGGAAAATTCCCACAGTGATGGCTGGCTGGAGCTCTGGGAAGCTCACTGAATTAAGAACAACCATTGGGGAACCATCAAGAAAAGGAACTAGGCACTCCAAGGATAGGCCACTGACCACTGACATGGGCAGTATGTGGATCCTCAAGGAGCGGGGGAGTCAGACTGTGTTTCTGTATGTGAACTGGCACTTTGGAACCCATTCCCTCCAGAGGAACATCTAACCCAGTCTTGACATTAGGATGAGGAAATCAGCCTTGCCTTTTGGATGCTGAGCTGATCCACCTTGGGACTTCTTGCCCTTTTTGGGGAGAGGATGAGGAGATGGGGAGGGGGGAGGCTGAAGGCTGATTGGGAGGAATTGGAGGGGGAAGGGAGAGAGAGCAAGAGGATACAAAAAAAGACTATTTTATAAATGAATAATGTATTTATATATAAATACATATAAAATATATATATTTACTTGTGCTTACCTTAAGGAACTTCCTGATATTTTTATGCTAATGTCAAGGAGGCAATTCTAGATTTTACATGGGCCACTTTAAGTTGGTCACTTCTAGTCCTGTAGCTTGAAATCAAAGCAATGTTACTGGCAATGGCATAATGCTGACATGCCATTTTGTTGAATAAGAAGGCCACTAAGATCACTAGAGCAGTGAGTCAGAGCTCTAGACCAGCTACACTTGTGGTGTAGAATGTCTTAACTTGTCCTGTAGTCATTGTTCTGTTGCTTCAAAGAGATACTATGACCAACACAACTCTTATGAATAAAAGAATCTGATTTGGGGTTTATATGTTTTTGTTTTATAATTTATTCCTTTTTTGAAAATTGAATATTTCACTTTTTTATTTATTGTTTGGTGATTTTACATCAGGCACCCCATCAAACTCAGTTATCAGTCCTCAGTCCTCTCAGTTTTATGATCTTCCCATTTACAAAAAAGCCCCTTAATGTTCCTCATTTACTAAGTGGACTATAATTAAACTCTCTGTGGCCAGCCCCTTAAAGAAAACAAGTCCTTTCTCACCTACACTTTTGCCAGAGGCAATAAGTGCAGAAATGAAGCATTGTGTTATTTAGCTATGTTCTAGCCTTGAGCTTTTATATACAATGAAATCTTTTTTTGTTTTTAAGTCCACTAATGAGCGAGTACATTCCTTGCTTATCATTTTGGGTTAGTGATACATCGCTCAGGAGGATATTCTCCAAATCCATCCATTTGCCTGCAAATTTTAGGATATCATTTTTTCTTACTGATGAGTAGTACTTCATTGTGTAGATGTACCACAGCTTGTTAATCCAATTCTTCAGTTGAGGAGCATCTAGGTTGTTTCCAGGTTCTTGTTATTACAAATAATGCTGCTATGAACATAGCTGAGCTAATGCCTTTGGAGTGCGAATGTGCATCTTTAGGGTATACACCTAGTAGTGGTATTGCTGGATCCTTGGGGAGATTGATTTCCAGTTTTCTAAGAAACCACCATAATGAATTCCAGAGGGGCTGAACAAACTTACACTCCCACCAACAATGAAGGAGTGTTCCCCTTGCTTCACAATTTCTACAGCATAGGCTGTCATCTGTGTCTTTAATCTTAGCCATTCTGACAGGTGTCAGTTGGTATCTCAAAGTTGTTTTGATTTGCATTTCTCTAATGGCTAAAAATGCTGAGCACTTTTTCAAGTGCCTTTCAGCCATTTGTAATTCTTCTGCTGAGAATTCCCTTTTTAGTTCTGAACCTCATTTTCTAATTGGGTTATTTAGGGTTTGGGGCTCTAGTTTCTTGAGTTCTCTATATATTTTAGGGATCAATCCTTTATCACTTTTAGAGTTGGTAAAAATCTTTTCCCATTCCCTTGGCAGTTTTTTGTCTTATTGACTGTGTCCTTGGCCTTACAGAAGCTTCTCAGTTTCAGGAGGTCCCACTTACTGATTGTTTTTCTTACTGTCTGTGCTACTGGTGTTATATTTAGAAAGTGGTCACCTGTGCTAATGCATTGGAGGATATTTCCCATTTTTTTTCTATCACGTTCATTGTTGCTAGGTTTGTGTTGAGGACTTTGACCCACTTGGATTTGAGTTTTGTGCAGGGTGATAGGTTGAATCTATTTCCATTTTCCTACACACTACCATCCAGTTATGCCAATACCATTTGTTAAAGATACTATCTTTTTCCACTGAATATTTTGGGCCTCTTTTTTCAAAAATCAGGTGATTATAGGTATGTGGGTTAATATTGGGGCCTTCAATTTAATTCCATTGATTCACAAGTCTGTTTTTATGCCAGTACCAGGCTGTTTTTTTGTTACTGTAGCTCTATAGTATAATTTGAAGTCAGGGATGGTGATTGCTCCTAAGGTTCTTTTATTGAGCAAAACTGTTTTGAAAATCCTGGCTTTTCTGTTATTCCAAATGAACTTGAGTATTGTTCTTTCAAAGTTTGTAAAAAAAATGTGTTGCGATTTTGATGGGAGTTGCATTGAATCTGTACGTTGCTTTTGTTAGGATTGTCATTTTCTCTATGTTTATCTGACCTACCCAGGAACATGGGAGATCTTTTCATTGTCAGATATTCTCTTCAATTTCTTTCTTCAGTGATTTAAAGTTTTTGTCAAATAGATCTGTTACTTCTTTGGATATAGTTACTCCAAGTTATTTAATGCTATTTGCAGCTATTATAAAGGGTGATGTTTCCCTTATTTCTTTTTCGGCCCTTTTATCTTTAGTGTATAGAAGGGCTACTGATTTCTTTGAGTTAATCTTGTATCCTGCTACATTGCTGAAGGTGTTTATCAGCTGTAGCAGTTCCCTGGTAGAATTTTGTGGGTCACTTATGTATACAAACATATCATCTGCAAATAGAGATAGTTTTATGTGTTCTTTTTCAATTTGTATCTCTTTTATCTTCTTTTGTTCTCTTATTGCTTTCACTAAAACTTTGAGAACTATGGTGAATAGGTAAGGGGAGGGGGACAGCCTTGTCTAGTTCCCTCTAGATTAGTTTGCTTCTATTTGTTCTAGGGCTTTCAGCTGTGCTGTTAGTTCTCTAGTGTGGGATTTCTCTAGTCTTTTCTTGTAAGCATCTAGTGCAATGCGTTTTCCTCTTAAGACTGCTTTCATTGTGTCCTTTAAGTTTGCATCTGTTGTGGATTCATTTTTGTCAAATTCTAGGAAGTCTTTGATTTCTTTCTTAATTTCTTCCTTCACCCAGAGGTGGTTCAGTTGAGTGATATTTAGCTTCCATGAGTTGGTAGGTTTTCTGTGATTTTTGATGTTGTTGAACTCTAACTTTAGACCATGGTGATCTGATATGATACAAGGAGTTATACCCATTTTTTGTACCTGTTGATATTTGCTTTATAAGCTAGTATGTGATCAATTTTAGAAAAAGTTCCATGAGGTACTGAGAAATACATATATTCCTTTTTGTTTGGGTGGAGGGTTTCGTATATGTCAACTAAGTCCATTTTGGTCATGACTTCTTCTAGATCCTTTATTTCTGTGTTGAGTTTCTGTTTGGTTGACCTATCCAAAGGTGAAAGTGGGGTTTTGAAGTCTCCCACTATTAGTGTGTAAGGTTTGATATGAAATTTGAGCTTTAGTAGTGTTTCTTTTATATATGTAGGTGCCCTTGTGTTAAGGGAATAGATATTGAGGATTGAAATTTAGTCTTGGTGGATTTTTCTTGAGATGAATTTGTAGTGTCCATCCTGGTCTCTTTTTATTGATTTTAGTTTAAAGTCTCTTTTGTTAGATATTAGACTGGCTATACCACCTTGTTTCCTAGGGCCATTTGACTGGAAAGTCTTTTCCCAACTCTTTACTCTGAGCCTGTTTCTGTCTTTGATGTTGAGGTGTGTTTCTTGTATGCAGCAGAAGGATGGTTTCTGTTTTTGTGTCCATCCTGCTAGGGTGTGTCTTTTCATAGGTGAATTGAGACCATTGATATTAATGGATATTAATGGGCAATGATCAATATTTCCTGTCATTTTTGGTAGTAGCCTGTATTTACTTTTTTGAGGGGGGTTTTTCTGTAAGCTTATCAATTGTTTGTGGTTTCATGCGTGTTTCTGGTTTCCTTCAGTTGGAATTTTCCTCTAGGTTTTTTTTGTACAGCCGAATTTGTGGTTAGGTATTGATTAAATCTGGTTTTGTTGTCGAATATCTTGTTTACTCCATCATGTTGATTGATAGTTCTGCTCGGTACAGTAGTTTAGGTTGGAATCCATGGACTTTTAATGTCTGTATAATGTCTGACCTGTACCTTCTTTCTTTCATTGTTTCCATTTAATAGTCTGGTGTTTTCTGATGGGTCTGCCTTTGTAGGCGATTTGGCCTTTTTCTTTGCAACTCTTAGTATTTTTTTTTTGTTGTTGTTCTATATGTTTAGTGGCTTGATTATTATATGGCAAGCAGACTTTTTTGTGGGTCTAGTCTATTTGTTGTTCTGTAGACTTCCTGTATCTTTATAGACATTTTCTTCTTTAGGTTGGGCATGTTTTCTTCTATAATTTTGTTGAATATATTTTCTGTGACTTTGAGCTGGTGTTCTCCGATTCCAATTATTCTCAGGTTTGGACTTTTCATGTTGTCCTAAATTTCTTGTGTTACAATATTTTTTGGTTTTCATTTTTTTTAACTGATGTATGTATTACCATTATTGAGTTTTCCACTCCAGAGGTTCTCTCTTCCATCTCTTGGATTCTGTTGGTTATGCTTAAATCTGTGGTTCCAGGTCATTTTTTTTCAGATTTTTTATTTTGTCTCGGTTTGTGCCTTTTCTATTGCTTCTATTTCAATTTTTAATTCCTATAAAGTTTCTTTCATCTGTTTTCTCTGTTTTTGGTTTTCTTTATTTTCTTTCAGTCATTTGTTCATCTCTTCTGATTTTCTGTTTGTATTTTCTTCTATTTTTTTAAGGGAGTTTTTTTTAATATACTCTTTTAAGGCTTCAGTTAGATTTATACAGCTGTCTTTAAGGTCATTTCCTTCTGTTTCTTCATTGTTATGTTCAGGTCTTGGAGCTATAGAACCACTTGCTTCTTCTAGTGGTGTCTTGTTGATCTTTGTATTGTTATATGTATTCTTGCACTGGTGTTTGCTCATTGTTTCCTCAGTTCATTCTTGGTTAGTTCTTGGTTGGCTCTTAGTGGGTTGTTGGTCTCAGGGCTTTTAAACATCTGTGTGTTCAGAAGGTCGACTGCTCTCATGAGGTTGTTGTGCTCTGATACCAGCCATGGTCTGGGCCAACTGTGTTCTGTTGCCAAAGCTGCACCCTGTTTCTGGGCCTGAGTTCAGGGAGCAGAAGTCACCACTTGACTTCTCACCTCTCCGCTGTGTACTAAGGGACTCAGCTGCTCCCATGCTGCTGCTATCTCAGCCGTGGTCTTGTTGGACTGTGTTCTGGGAGCAGAGGTTACCACTTGACTTCTCACCTCTCAGCTGTGCACTTAGGGACTCAGATGCTTCCTATATGGTGTTTATAAGGTGATTTGGAACAAATTTGCCCACTAAGGGAGTGGCACTATTAGGAGGTGTGGCTTTGTTGTAGTAGGTTGTGGTCTTGTTGGAGGAAGTATGTTACTGTGGGGTGGGTTTTGAGGTCTTCTCTGCTCAAGTTACTTCCAGTGAGACAGTCCACTTCCTATTGCCTTGTGATCAAGATGTAGCCAATACCATGTCTGTTTGCATGCCTCCATGCTCCCTGTCATAATGATAATCAACTGAACCTCTAAACTGTAATTTGCCATCTGAATTAAACGTTTTTCTTTTATAAGACTTACCATTGTCACGGTGTTTCTTCACAGTACTAGAAACCCTAACTAAGACAGCTAGCTTGCTTACAGTGTCAGATGTTTAGTATACTATTATCGAGGCAAAAGGCATGGCAGCATGTAAGAAAGTGCTGGAGTAGTAGCTGAGAAATATGTTCTGATTCACAGGTGGAGGGGGGCAGTGAGCACTGGGTTTGACATGGGCTTTGAGATATCAAAGCCCATCTTCAGTGACACAATTCCTCCAACAAGGCCACACCTTCAAGTCCTTCTAATTCCTTCTAATAGTGCCAGTTCCTGGTGACTAAGCATTCAAATAGATGAACCTATAGAGACCCATTCATATTTAAACCACCACACATATCTTCTGCCAGCTTTTAATACTAAAAATTTTTGATATTGTTACACATGGCCACTGGTTTTGTCATAAACAACATTTCTCACTCAACAAAGGTGTGAAGATGCATAATTCAGAAAAGTATTTTTTCTTACATAAATTGTTTCTAAGAAATCCATACTATTGATATTATGTACTTTTTAGAAGGTATTTCAAAGAACTTTTGGGGGATAATTTGAAGCAAATTGGATAATATTTTTCTTTTTGGTCCATCTGTGAACACATTCCATTTGTACTAGTTATATCTACTTGTGATTAAGAAGAACAAATAATAGGAAATGTTTACTCAGAGACAGCCGCTGACATTTCTATTGTGCTCTACTCTGCCTGGAAAGTATCCACACTTAAAAAAAAAATCTGTGAATTGGTAACATTCATTGCAGTTTGTCCAGTTAAGTTAGTATTTGTACTAGAATGTTTTAGAGTCTTCATGGCATTTGGAAAATTTGTGACTATTTATTTACCTAATGTTTGCTATCTATTTCTACCACTAAACCTTAGCACAGCAGATTCAAAGTGTTTTCTCTATTTACTATTATGGGGAAAGTACATAACACAACACCTGCTATATATTTTATTTTTACTGTATCAGAAAGCCTATGTTTGATTATTAATCCCTCTTATTCTTTTTATTAGTTATTAAAGAATTTACTTCAACTGTATCATGGAAGAAATATGCCTGGGTTGTTGCCAATGAATGATACTCTTAAGATTTTGAAAATATCTTAACCCTGATGCTACCTTATGTAAGAAGGCAAGAAAAGAAAATTGAAATAATTGCTAGAAAAAATTAAAAGCACAAATCAGCCTGATGTTTTAGACCCTAAGAGAAAAAAAATACAGCAATTGGTTAAATGAGGAGAGAAATGTGTCCTGTTGCTTGTATGGGAGTAGTATCAGGATCACATATGTAACCTATTTGGAAGTGGTCACAGTATTGTCTGGAATGGATCACTGCAGTCAAACAAACTATAAAGAGTAAAACTTGCCAAATAACTTTGCAAAGTTGTCAGAGCAGACTGCTTTTCTCTGATCGTGTCAGAACACCTGGGACAGCTTGACATGTTCATTTTTTACTTGGACAGATTCCTTGCATAATCATTTGATGAACTGCTAGTTTCATTTCAAGTCTTTCTTGGAGAAATTGCCAGCTAATAAAAATAATCACAGCCAACTTTTTTTTGTCACCTGGAAATACCACAGTTAAAATCTAAAACACCTCAGGACACTGATGAGAAATCCTAAACTTAAAAAAGTTAGACGACTTTGCCAAGTTCTCAAAGTGTCCAGCTGGAGACCCAGAAGAGAAACTCAAGTGTGTCATTCCTTGCTCTCAACTTGACAGGATGAACTAGCTAGGTCAACCTAGCCAGTCCTCATTTATCAGTCTACTTTAAGACATTTATGTTGAAGAGTCTGCACTTATGATTTATCTATTCAAATTTAATTTTCTCTTTAGAATTCCAGATGCTCCATTAGCATCTGGGAATATAGAATTCTGGTCCTGAATGAAATCATGTATTCCCAGGAATATTAGAAACTCACAATCTAGACTTGATGAAGGGCCTCAAAGCTACTCTCTATGCCATCTTACTTTCATGAAGGTTAAGCTTATTTGTTAAGAGGCAGTAATAATAGCTCCTGTTTCTCAGGGCTGTGGAGAAAAATTCAAGTGCCTAGGCAGATACTGCTTAGTATAGCAAGTGCATAATAATGGAATTACATAGTAAATGGTTAAGAAAGACAAGACAGGATGGTTACATTATTTTGTAATAGGTAAAGCGGTAGAGTTCTATGAGGAGTTGACATCTCAAAGTTCTTTTTCAAATTTTAGGGGCCTAACATGTTTGTGTTTAAGATGTGGAAAATTAATATAATAATAAAGATTAAACTCAGCTTAGGATGTACTATTTAAAAGTGTGTAATGATGAACAAGGAGGCACTAGAGTTGGACCAGTGGGCAACTGCTTGACCAATGGTGAAATCACTCAAATAGTTAGCTTACCAAGTACTGTGAACTCACTAGGTAAGATACAGAAGATGCACTTAGAGAGAAGCAGCATCAGATACCAGGCTCTCAAACTTAATTTTACAAGCTCTTGTGTTAGTTCTCTATGGCTACAATAAAAAAAAATGCTTCCTCCCAGACCTGGGACTTGGGACAACAGCAAACAGCAGTCTATTTTCTGAGACTGTTGGATCCTAGAAATCTGAGATCAGTGTGAAAGATGCTTGACTCTGTGGCCATTCTTTTTTAACTTATAATAAGCTAAGGTAGGGCTCAGTTAAAAA
Source organism: Sigmodon hispidus (assembly GCA_004025045.1). Lineage (NCBI taxonomy): Eukaryota > Metazoa > Chordata > Mammalia > Rodentia > Cricetidae > Sigmodon > Sigmodon hispidus. Next base: position 19,744 of record PVIH01025466.1, read on the forward strand.
TAATGTGAGAGAAAAAATAGAGACAGAATTAGATAGGGAAATAGGTTTCCAGCTTTAAAACCCAGCTGTGCATGAGGAGCATGTCTTCCTGGTTGTTCTGCTACACTATTATAGTTTCATTTCTCCTTCTGTGACAAATGCTCAAATGAAAAATATAAAAACATAAGAAAGACAGACCTTATTTGTCTTGTAATTCCAGGATACACTCCATCATTTACAGGGAAGCCCAGGCTGAAATTTCAATAGCTTTGCACATTATATCCATAGCATCCATAGTTAAGAGCAGAGAGAAACAAACACACACATCTTTGATTGCTTACTTGCTGACCACTCAGATTTAAACAGTCAAGAAACAACTGCTCAAGAGATTATGTCACCCAGAGTGGGCTGGTTCTTCTCCTATCAACCATCCCAATCCACAAAATTCCTCACAGATATGCCTGTAGGACAGTCCTTTATTAAGAATCTCTTTCTAGGTTGTTGTAGTTCGTGGGAAGTTGACAGTCAAGCTATCACACGAATGTTATTTGAGCACCTGTTCTGTTGGAAAACTTATTTTAGTAAATTACAGGTTGGCCTATGTGGCAATTTAGAATGGTCCCATTCAGTTATTTCAGACTTAATTGTATTTGGTATTTCTTTCCTCCTGAACCCATATATACAGTATTATGGTCCTAGGAAGTGAGAAAGGAATGTTCTGCCAACATTCTCTGTTTGGCATGAGTATCTATACCTTACTTATGTTTATAACTTCATGGTATTTGTTGCGAGTTCACGTTTCCATTGACCTTTGGAGCTCTATCTATTCTCCCTTTGTGTTCTTGATCTGCCACTATCATTTGGTTTGCTGTTTTTTTTTTTTTTTTTTTTTTTTTTTTTTTTTTTTTAAAAA
>PVIH01025467.1:0-20631 GCA_004025045.1 Sigmodon hispidus
TCCTCCTCCTCCTCCTCCTCCTCCTCCTTCTTCTTTTAGTTTGGTTTTGTTTTTCCAGACAGGGTTTCTCTGGGTAGCTTATGGTGCTTGTCTTGGAACTATCTCTGTGGACCAGGCTGAACTTGAACTCAGAGATTCACCTGCCTCTACTTCTTGAGTGCTGGGATTAAAGGTGTGCACTCCCACCCACCTGTAAAATTTATAATTAAATATGTGTACTGAAATTTAAGTACAGGATAGGAGAGTTAGCTCAGTGGTTAAAGAGCACTGGCTGCTGGTCCAGAGGACCTGGGTTTGGTCCCTAGCACCCACATGGTGGCTCATCACAGCTGTCAGTAACTTCAGTCTCAGGGTATCTGAGGCCCTTTTCTGACCTCCAGGGGTATCAGGTACACAGAAATAAGTGCAGGCAAAACATTCTTCTTATACACAGTTAAAAAAACAGCACCAGGTAGGCAGAGACAGGCAGATCTCTGAGCTTGGGGCTAGCTGGGTCTACAACGTGAGTTCTAAGATAGCCAGGGGTACAAAGAAAACCTGTCTCGAGAATCCAAGAAAGATTAATAATAATGATAATACACAATCATCAAAAGAACAGAAACAATTCATAGCATCAATACTGGTAGAAAAAAGACTAGGAAGTCCTAAGAACAGTTTCAAAAGAATTGGCAAGAATTAAATAAGGGAACAATGGAAAAATAATAAAGGGGGAACCTCAACCTGGGAGATGGCAGCTGCTGGGGTTGGTGCTGAGAACTCCGGGGTCAGGAGCAGGCTGTGCTGTGGTGGGTGAACAACGCTGGTGTTGCTTCTGTAAAAGCTACAAAGTTACTTCTCATGGGGTTTGGATCTGCCTAGTAGGAACTGCTTCTGCCAGAGTGACTGGTATCACTGGGACTGGCTCCCAGGAGCAGCAAGCAGACAGGAAGTCACATAGGAAGTAGGCAGGAAGTCGCAGGAAGTGAGTAAAAAAAAAAAGCAAATAGCTTTTTGCTCTGAAGACTCACAGAACTCCCCTGGTTCCCTTGCTGGCAGAGCCAATGTGAGACCATTGGCAATGCAGAGTGTCATAGTGTGTTCGGGCTGAAAACACAGTGATTCTGTGACTGGTACTCTCTACCATGCTCATCCAGCACTCTTCAGTGGATTGATACCTTGGCCTTGCTCAGGTGGCAAGGAATCACTGACCACCAGAAGTTACAGCGAGTATGGTTAAGTCTCCCATTAAAGGGCTCCCTGGCTCCTTCTCGACCGTGCTCCATGAGGCTGGATTTCTACCCATATCACATCTGTAGCCAGAGATAAGACTGGAGATGAGTAAAACTCTGGAACTCACTCCTCCAACCCCCAAGTAGGTAGGAATGATGTCACCATGATAAGATGTTGTGGGGATGGAAGCATGAGAACTGTGGGGTCTGAAGAAATGGCTCTCAGGTTAAGAACACTGCCTGTTCCTCTAGAGGACACGAGTTCAAATCTCAGTCCCCAGTAGTCACTCACAACCATCGGTAACTCTAGTTCCGGGGGGATCTGTTGGTCTCTTCTGGCCTGTCCAGTCACCACGCACACAAATGGTGCACAGGCATGCATGCAGCCAAAGCATCCACATACATAAAAAAATAAAATAAGAAAGACAAATATGTTAACTAGTGCTAATACTTGGACATGCCTTTATAAAATAAAAAATAAAGACAAACCAGAACACATATTTACCTCATGTATTACAATGTAGATATACTGGAAAGAATTGGAAGTAAAGTTGAAATAAGGTAAATTAAGTTGGAAGTTTCATGTTTCTTTATATAAAGTTTTACAAGCCTGTTTTCTTTTTAATATGAGAAAATTTATTTATTTGTATATACAAAAATGTTCCCTCCCTACCTCAGTGTTCCTTTTAATTTTGTTTCTTCTGAACAAGTAAAATAATGTTTTTTTCAACCCACCCACAATTTTTTTAAACAGTTCATGCTTTTACAGCTGCAGATTCTAATATTAGCAGGCTAGGGGAAGTTCACCCTCCCAACTAATTCAAAATAAGATTAGGAGGTGAGATTGGAGAAAAGTTACACTGACCACCCATCATGCCTTGAATGGTTTGCATTCAGGTGTGACTGGCACCCCTGCCTGAGTTGGTCTTGCCTTGAGAGGATGAGAAGGAGGAAGGCATTTGTTGGGTCAAGGATGAGGACAAAGACTCCCAGGGAAACACACCCTCTGAAGGAACACTCCCAAAAGGAGCAGAGCCAGGAAGTTCTTCTGTTAGTAATCAACAAATTGTTGGGAATGGTTAGTATCTTGTGGATCTGTTTAGTTTATTTCTGTTGTTCTTACAGTGCTAGAGTTCAAGTCTAGAGCCTTGCACAGGTGAGGCAGGTGGCCAACCCATGGCCATGAACAGGTACCTCTTGGGATGAGTACGGGGAGGAGGGGGAGCCATAGATGCCTGAACTGTGAAGACCCCAGTTATCCTCAATCTTGAAGTTACTTAATAGATACTCTTGCAGCCGGGGCTCAGAGCATGTCGGACAAACCCTTCACCGCTGAGCTATGCCCTCGGTGCTGTTTTGCTTTTTAATTTGAGACCATCTCAATCAATTGCCCAGCCTGGCCTTTAATTCACTTTATAGCTTTGGTCTTGCAGTTTTCTCTTTTTAGTCTTCTGAGTAACTATGGTTACAGGCCTGCACCACTGAGTCCACTTGACCACTATTTTATGTTGCTTTGCACTCCTAAATTTTGCTATTTTAAAGTCTTCCCTGGGCCATTCCCCTCCAATCACATCCCTGCTCATTTCACTGTTGTCTTTACTGAGCTTGCTGTCCTGAAACCCTACCATCTTTCAGAGCTGATTTCCAAGCTGTCCTCTGCAGTGCTGTCTGCTCCCCTTTGAATTATCTCTAGTACCTCTCACACATGCACTTTATTTGGTATTTGCCATCAACCCTCATAATTTATTATTACTTTTCTGCTTGTATGAATAAAACTGTTAAGATCTGTAGGCTCAGAAAGACACATCTTTTGCCTGTTCATGTCCTGAGGGAGGAATAGACACAACACTAATTCATGACAGGTGCCAGGCAACTTCCAAAGGAAATCACCCTTGCACCCAAAGGAGTGAAATCAGTTCCTTCACCGAATCCTCTTGTGAGAGCATATAGGCTGACAGAGAAGGAGGATACTCTAGAGTGAAAGGTTTCCAGTGACAGGCATTTTACAGAGCCAGGATGGTGACTTGGCTGTTATTGCTATGGTGGGAATAGATAGGAAGTCTTACTGTTAAATTCAACTGGGAAGCAGATGAAGAACCCAGGCTAATGGAGACAGTGGATGTATTATGTGAATACTATAGTTCCTCTAAAGAATAAGCATGCCAACTGTGAAGTTTTGAATGAGAAACACTCTCTCTAGGCTCATGGATTTGAATACTTGGTCCCCAGTTGGTGGCACATTTGGGGAGGTTTGGTAAATGTGGCCTTGCTAGAGGGAGTATGTAACAGAAGGTTGGTTTTGAGATTTCAGAGCCTTGACCCAATTCCAGATTGCTCTCCCTGCTTTATGGTTATGATTGAAGATATGAACACTCAGCCTCCTGCCCCACCGACATGCTCGCTGCACCTCCTGCCATGATTCTTACCCTCTGGACGCACTAGCCAAAGAAAACTCTTCCCAAAGTCACTTTTGGTTGTGGTTTTTAAAATCACAGCTACAGAAAAGCAAATACTACACCCACCAGGGCCTGACCTCAGCTTTAGACAGAATCTGTCTAGGCACGTTCCCTCCATACCCCAGAGTGAGGCAGGATGGAAGGCCAGCCAGCCTCAAGCCATGCAAGAATTTTGAGAGAAGCAGAAAGGTTGGGGTTTCCACAATCTGTTCCTTGAAGGCCCTGGTATATAGAGTCACCTCCATTTACTTTTCAAGGCTTCTTGGAGTTAGAAAAGCGACTGTGGTAATATGCTGCCATCTGGGAAGGCATCAGGAGGGTAGGGGTGGGGGTAGGAGGCAGCTCTGAAGGGTGATGGCACATGAGCTGTAGAATCACAGGGCTTTAAATATCAGATCTGTTGGTTATGCCCTGGAAAAATCTGGAAACAACTTATTCAATGTGTGGTGATAGGTTTGAGTCTGAGCTTGAGCTGCAGAGGTACAATATCTTGAACAAGAGTAGAAATATATGTACACTAACAAAATTAATCTCAGTTTTGTATCAGAGTACACAATTTGTATGCAATATACAAAAATCCAGCTCAATGTAAAATATTTAAAACTAGTAATTGCTTTTTAAAAGTAGATTCAATAATCTACCCTTATATTCTATCATAAATCTTATTTTCCTCTTTTGTAAAATGGGAATTTTACCTGGCTTGAATTACAAATTTGCCTGGTATATTTAGAGCTTCAGAAAAGTTTCCCATTTTTTTTCTCTTAACCCTGACTTTTGATTTTTCAACTTCTTATGCATGTTTTCTTTCCCAGTGATAAAGAGATGAAACATGGTTCCCTGAAAAGGGATGCTATGTTTATGTGTTCAAGCTGATAGGAAAAGTTAGAAACATTTGTTTACTTCAACTTCTCCCCAGAAGAGGGAAGCTATTAGAATTATGGAATTGGAATTGGAAGGAGCTGAAGGGAACAATTATTGTGGGATTATACTCTTGTACTCTGTAAATATTTGTCCCTCCTACTGGTTTAATAAAATGCTGATTGTCCAGAGGCAGGCAGGAAGTGTGGGCGTGGCTACCAGACTAAGAAAACTCTGGGAAGAGGAAGAGCAGTGCTGGACGCCAGACAGACACAGAGGAAAAAAAGATGAAAATGCTGCTCTGAGAAAAGATACTAAGTCACTTGGCTAATCATGGGTTAGTTTAAGAGTAAGAGTTAGCATGTTATATGCCTGAGTCATAGGCAAACAGCATGTAATTAATATAAGACTTTGTGTGATTATTTGGGACTGCTGGTCCAGATCTGAGGGCTAGGCTGGGCCAGAAAGCAATGTCATCTCTATCTTTTATTTTATTTTTTCTTTCTCTCTGTCTCTCTCTCTCCTTCTTTCCTTTCTTTTCTTACATACACACACATTTAATGTGCATAGATGCTTCTGCAAGTGTGGCTGGAAGTCACCTTAACCCTTGGGTATTGTTCCTCAGGCCCCATCAACCTTTTAAAAAACTAATATTTTTTTTTGGAGACTACAACGTAATTACATAATTTCTCCCTCCATTTTCCTCCCTCTACCCTCTCTCATGTGTTTCCCCTTGATTTTCTTACTGTTTTTATACACCCCCACACTCCCATACATATATTCCTAAATACAGAATATGCACCTGAATTCATAAACACAATCTTCTTAGTCTGTATAATGTTGCTTATATGTATGTTTTCAGGAAGTCCATCTCTTCTATTCTCAGTTGCTTGTACTTCTTTGTCTAGGGTTGAGGCCTCTTGAGCTGTCTCCCACCCCCATCCCCCTTATGTTAGCATGTCTACTGTTATTGTCCTTCTTTAGCTCATGTTGGTGAGGCTTTATGGGTGGAGCTTCTGACCTTCCTAGGAGACAATCTCACAGTGGCTTTCATTCTTCTTTCTGTCTCCTTTTCCATAATGATCCCTGGGCCTTAGCTGCAGGAGTTGTGTGTGGATTCATTATTTGGGACTGGGCTCCATAAGTCTGTATTTTGATTAGTTTAATTTTATTGAATGGTCTCCACCTGTTGCAAAGAGGAGTTTCCTTGCTGAGTGAGGGGTGAGGACTACACTTATCTGTGAGTGTGAGGGTAAAAATTTAGAATGTAGTTAGAGACTGTTGGTTTTAATAAAGTGGTGGTTGTAGGTTCTCCTCCAAGACCCATGACTTCACTAGACTAAGGTAGTTAGCTAGTTTTCTAGTACCAGGTGTGATTTCCTTCCTGTTGAGTGGGCCTGGAGGCTAATGATATGTTGTGACCAACGTATGTGTGCCACTACTATGCCCTCAGGGTTATTGTGTGGCTAGTCATTGCTGTGGTTCATAGGTGTCATAGCTGGGTAAGACTCTTGATTGCTTCCTTTATACGGAAGCTTGTATGGTGTTTTCTGGCACCATGAGCGATAGTCCTCACAGAGGAGGCTGTAATCGCAGCTCAAGGGGCTTCTGGATCCTGTGTTCAAAGTGTATGGTGTCATCAGCAATACCTTCCACCTCTGGGAGGCAACCAAGGAGTCTCTTGGACAACCTTGACCAACAACTCAAAAGAAAGCTTCTCATGCCTGATGTTGGGGTTTTTATTAAGTAGCCTGTGGTTCTTGGGGATACAGGGTCTTTCATTTGCCTGTAGCTCACCATTTAAAAAAGGCTGGCTAGCCATATGCTCCAGAGATCGGCATGTCTTTGGTCTTTCCAGTGCTGGGATCACAAGTACACCTTTATACCTGGCTGTTTGGGCTCAGAACTGGGTCCCTGTGCTTGAACATCAAGCATCTTACCAATAGAGCCAGCTCCCCGACCCAGAAAATTTATCTTAAATTACAGAAGTGCAAGACTTTTATCTAGATGCCATTTTCTATACTGTCTCTTAGTGCTTAGGACACACCCATTTTGGGAATGTCAGTCACCCTGTCCTTCTCACTGACACTGAGCTCCAAGGGCGCAATCCTCCTACGTGTTAGTCCCTGACTCCTTCATGCTAATTATTGTGGTGAATCACTCAGCTCTTACATCCCTGTCATTTTTATTCAGACAAAACAAATATAAAACTGACCACTAAAAATGAGGGTCATTCTGTAAACAGAGCTTAAATATCTGTCTTTTGACATTGTAGTAGATGGTCATGATTCCATTACAAGAAGTAATCTTGAGATCAAACAGCCAACAGACACCCAGAAAATAAAACAGCAGGAAATTATTAAAATATTAAAAATAGAGAGATGATGTCATAACCCCCAAAACTGACACTCTAGCTAAATAATAATGAAATGACTCAACAGTGGCTAGCCACCTTTAAGGTTACAGTTAGACTCCTCATCTGTGAGAGCCTAGTGACAGCAATCTCCCGCCTTGCTGTTGGGATTCTTCTGTCCCTTCTAAGGCTAGTGCCCTCTTGGTTAAAAGTTTAATGGCATAAGGTCTGGACTATATCCGACAATCTTTTTTTTTGACCATGATTTGACCACATGGACTCACGAATCTAAAGCAGGAAGTGAGAGCTATACAAAAGCTTCTGATGTACTAAAAGATAAATAAAATATAATAAAAATAAACAACCATCCATAGCAATTTACAAGCAAGAAATTAAGCCACTGTAGCATTTTACAAACCAGGGTTCTGACAGTCAAGGTACCTGCTATTGTCTGCCTTTGACATTTCATCTGTAGCCTTTGTGCCCGATGTTCATAGGTGATGTATAAACTCAGCCTGGTCTTTGTGGCCACTCTGGGAGAGATACACAAAATTTTTGCTGACTGGAGTAATTCTGGCCTATGTTTACATGGCAGAGATGAATGAGATGAGTATCGGTTTGGCTCAGGTAACACCATTCTCCACAGCTCTGTTTTTAAAGGAACAGTGAAAGGCTTGAGCTTGGATTGAGGAACCAGGGGCAGGATGAGGAAAGTCAGCGTCAACCCTCACCCCGCATGCCTCTTACCTGTGCTTCTGCCAAGCTACATTAGGTCTCTACCCCACTCCACAGCCTTGAACCCAGTATCTTCCTACTGCAGACTTCCCATTAGTTGGGATTACAGGCACTTACCATCATGGCCAGCTCACACAATAAACTTTTATGCAGAAACTAAAATGAACCAACTTAGGTAAATTTCAAAAGCAATGTTAAGGAAAGCGAGCCACAGAATGTCACATGTCATACCACATGTGTTCTTCCACTTTATATGCAAGATAGTTTCATCTATAATAGATACATATGTGTGTCAAATGAATGCTTAAAAATATGCCTGGGATTGATCTAGTCCAACTGCAAAATAGAAGGTTAGCCTCCTGTTGTGACTCAAAAAAAAAAAAAGGACATATCTGGAGCAAATTTTAAAATTCTTGTGGGGATGAAATGTAAGGGGTATTTATTGATTGACATGTAGATGAGGATGGAGGCCATGGAGGCGGTCCAGATAACTACTGAAGAAGGGATGTAGATGATCAAACATCCCTCAAGGCTGAAAGAAAGAGCTGGCAGCAATGCAGAGAAATGCCTGAGAAGATGTTTCAGAGATTCCCCTGTGAAGTAAGGAGAGCCTGAGACCACTTATTAACAAGGTGGCATGGCAGAGCACTTGCCTCATAGGCATGAGGTATTAGCTTCAATTTCATTTCTCTCCCCCACACCAAGTCTGTACCTTCTTCCTGAGAGCCAGGGGTGCAATGTGGAGGAACTGGAGGAGATGGTGCCTTTTCTTTACTAACATTTTGTGTTGATGATGGCAGAGTAAGGCATTGTGCGGGTTCTGGCAGTGCCCTAAATTAATTCTCAGAAAATTTCTCTTGACTAGAACAGCAGTTCTAATTTGTGGGATAAAATTCTGTTGTAAATATAAAATGTTTAAATAATATAATCACACTTATTATATGCTTTTTTGGTGTGTGTGTGTGTGTGTGTGTGTGTGTCTCAGGCTGGATTTGAGTTTCCTGTACTCCTCAATGTTCCTGTCTCCACTTCTTGAATGCTGGGATGATAGACATGTCCCAATGTGTTGGTGTATGTGCTGCTAGGGGGACACAAGGCTTTGTGGATACAGAGTATGTACTTTACTACTGCACAAACTCTAGTTAGCGTATAATGAAAACCCAGAGCCAGATATTGAGGGAAAAGCTGGGATATCAGAGAGAGGAAACAGACCACAGTCAATTCTCACCCAGCCAATGTCTAGGCCCAACAGGGTAAATGCTATCTTCAAGGATCCTCAGCCTGACTGATCGCTTCTACAGAATGAATAAATTTTTGCCTTTTCCTGCCTTATATATCTTCTCTATTCAGCTGTTTCACTTCCTGAGTCAACTCTGTATCATAATCCTAGAATTAGCATTAAAAGTGTGAGCTACTACTGCTTGGCTATAAGTCCTTGAACTCACAAAAATCCAGAAAGATCTCTGTCTCCTGAGTGATATGATTAAAGGTGTGGGTCACCACTCTCTGACCTTCAGGGTTTGACTCTGGGTGATTTTATTCTTTGATATTCCAGATTGATTTTATTAAATATACAATATATCAACACACTTTACAAATTGGACAACAGCCCTCACCCCAAGACATATGCCTTTGGGATACTTCTCAGTCTCACTTATGATGCTGTCTTACACCTTACTTCTCATTCAGTCTTCATGGCATCTGAGATTTTAACAGCTCCCCCTTACAGATAAAAAATGAAGCCTCAGAAATCTTAAAAGTCAGGGCTGGAGAGATGGCTCAGTGGTTTAGAGCACTTGGTACATGTTTGCATAGAACCAGGGCTTTATTCTCAGCACCCACATGGCTCTAAACCATTCAGATGATGGCTCACAAGTCATAACTTCAGTTCAAGAGGATCTCATGCCCTCTTCTGACCTCTATAGACACCAGGCACACATATGGTGCACATATATACATATAGGCAAAACATTTGTGCATATAAAATAATCTATCATCTATCGCTTTTTCTACTTTTATATCTAGCTATCTAGCTATGTATCTATCATCTACCTCTACATTTCAGTATCTGTCTGTCTGTCTGTCTGTCTATTTATGAGTCATATAAATGTCTTACTTAGGGTCAGGCATTCAGGAGTCAGTTCTGAGTCTACTAACCATCACCCACTGCAAAAAGGAACTTCTCAATCCAGGCTGAAGGCAGCACTTATCTATGGGTATAGACATAAACACTTTGAAGGAAGTTGGACGCCATGGCCTTTTAGCAAAACCTTGGTAGTACCTTCTCCATAGGCCTTGTGACTGCTCCCAAATGTGGGCTTTTGACAGGACCCACCATTAGTCCCTCCCTTAAATCCAGTCAGCAAGGAGTTGGTTACCCTCAAAACAGTCATGTGACTATTATGCCAGTGTGCATGCCTTGTCTATTAGGCTATTATAGGGTTACGACAGTTAGAGTGACTTTTCTTTCCTTATGTCCCACACCTCGCCTTCCTGCACTGTAAGCACCAACCATGAGGAGGAAACTTCCAGTTTACTTACAGCTTTATTTATTCAAAGTGTGTGAACTTCTGATTCCCTTGCTTTCACCTTCCCTGGAGGCAGGCAGACTATGGCTGGTTTTTGGTGTGTTTGGGATCAAACCCAGGGCTTTATGCATGAAAAGTAAGCACTTTGCAAAATGAGCTGATATAGTCCCAGGGTTCTTGCTCTCATCGAGACAATGGAGATACTTACACAAGAATGTTTCTGAAACTCTCCAAAGGTCATAATCAATTGCTGCTTTCTCTAAACTGTTCTTTCTGGAATATTCCTTCATGTTTTATCTTTTACTTTTTTTGAGACAAGAGTCACGTTATACAACCCAGGTGAAGCCTGGAACTCTCACTGTGTAGTCCAGACTGTCCTGAACTCAAAAATCCTCCTGCCCCAGTTTTTCAAGTTTTCCTGCCATTAAGGTTTGCATCACTATGCCTGGCTTACCTTGATATTTTAAAATTGCTTTTGATCTATAAACTACACACACAGTGTGTTGATGTTCAATACTGATAGGTGAACTGTAAACTATGTTTTTCTCACCATTTCCTTCTTTCTAAACCTGTTTTTTTTTTTTTTTTTAAATTAAACTTGTTGAGAAACAATTCACATGCCATAAAAGTTTTTGTGTAGATATGCTGTTATTTTGACTCCTCTGGTAAATACCTAAGAGCACAATTTTCAGGTCACATGGTAACTATGTTCTGCTTTTTTGAGGAACTGCCAAACTGCTTTCCAAAATGGCTGTATCAATACACTTCTCTTGCAACGCATGACGTTCCAGTTTCTTCGCCTCCTTGCCAAAACTCGCCTTTTTATGTTAGTCATTTTAGTGGGTGCAAAGAGATGAGTTTGATTTGCATTTCCCTAATGAATAATGATGTTGATTATCTTTTCATATGCTTATTGGCTGTTTGTGGAGCTTTTATTTTTTTAATTTCATTTTTGTCAAGATTATTCAAATCTTTCGCCTATTTCTAGACTGACTTTTCATTTTATGGGTTGTGATAGTTCTTTATATACTCTGGTTACGTGTTTATCAGACATTCTACTCACCCATCTCCCTTTTCTCCTTTTCTGTGAATCGTGGTTTTACTTTATCGATGGTGTCCTTTGAAACACAAATGTAGTGGCATTTATCTATTTTAAAAAGCTATTGCTTATGCTGTTGCTGTCATAGTTAAGCCTGGAAGAAAAACAAACCTTGAAAGTATCTTGAAGGGTGAGGTTGGGGTGCTCTGAGTTCTCTGAAGCCTTTGGAGAGATTAGAGGCAGCCTCAGGCTGATGGGTCTCTCATGCCTCTCTCTCTGCCTCTCATCCCTTACTCTACCCAGAAGTCAAGCTGGGGAATCAGAAAGTCCTCTTCTCCATTATTGTCATGGCAGGAAACACGGTGGCATATAGGTATACACGATGCTGGAGAGGCAGCTGAGAGTCTTACATCTGGATCAGCAGGCAGAAGGAAGAGAAAGTGAGCCATGGGGCCTGGCATGAGCTTCTTCTGGAATCTCAAAGCTCTCTACCAGTGACAAGCTTCCTCCAAAAAGGCCACATCTATTCCAGCAAGGCCCCATGTCCTAATCCTTTCAAATAGTGCCACTCTTTATGAGCCAATGGGGGACATTTTTATTCAACTGCCACATCCACATTGTGTTACAGGTGGGAATACACCAGGGTTTCTAGTTATTTTAGACTTCTGTATTGCTTTCAGAATTGGCTTTTCTTTCCTGAGTCTTCTGTGTGTATATGTATAGCTGTGTGCAGATGACTTTTTTTTTTTTTTAAGAAAAATCTTTGTATGTGTGTCTCCCTGTTCATGTGTGAGTGCAGGTGGTCACCTAGAAGTCAGAGGGGAACCTGGTGTGTTGATCCTCAATTTTTTATTGCTTACCATTCCACATGTCAAATTAGCTTGCCTGAAGACTTCTGCAGATTCTCCTGGCTCTGTCTCCCATCTCACCTAAGAGTGCTGGGATTTCAGATGCATGCTAGATGCTGGGAATCTGAGCCTAGGTCTTCATGCTTGCATGGCAAACTCTCTGACCACTGACAAATCCTCTCCCCTTTTAAATCTTAAATGAACTTATAGATCTGGATGGCACCTGATGAATTTCTTGGCAGGTTGTAGTATTATGGACAGGAAACCCTCAAAAGCTAGAGTTCAAAATAAATGTCCTGAACAATCAATAAAACTTGGCAAGTGCCCTGATTGGCAAGAACAGAGATGTGTAACTCAACAAATTGCATTTCAATTTGTAAGTCATTGCTTTATTGCTCCTTGGCATTCAGGGCCAATCCAAATGCCAGCTCCTATTAGAAGGCTCTCAATGATTTCTCGTGGTTTGATAGTTTCAGTTCTCAAAGTATTCCAAGGATAGTCTAACATGTATCTCCCAATATTGCCAACTTAAAGCCAAGTAGTACAACTGTTTAAACTGTAGGCTGGCCTCCTATTTCTATGCTTCAGTGTTGTGTTTCCCTTGCTTATTTTAGTGTTCACTAAGAAATGTTTTTGAGTTTCAGATCACAACAGCCAAAGTGACATGTGCAGAACTGTCCCCATCAGAATAGACCCATGATGTCCCTTTTGGACATTCAATTATCTCTAGAGATCCCAAGTGCTTTATGGAAGAAAAGGTCCAAGGCAGGGATATACTTCTAAGGGCTGCATGATTTAACCTAAATTCTGCATAGGAAGTCTGTTGCTGTACCTTGGGCCATGCAATACTGTCCATATTATTCAACCAGGGCTGGGGCATCTTGAGAAACAGATGCCAGGTGCCACACAATTTGGATTTAGAGGAAGGCTAGAATTACTGTTCTATATTGATGGTCCAAAGGAAAATGGAATGTAACTGAAGCATGCCATCAGAAAGACTGATTATCTAGTAGCTTTAATTATACCCCTTAGAACAGATCAGAGGGGATAGGGAGATGGTTTAGTGGTTTAGAGCACTTGTTACTCTTGCAGAGGACCTGGATTCAATTCCCAATACCCACAGGGCAGTTCATGTCAACCATAACTCTGGTTCCAAAGGATATGACCCCTTCTTCTAACTTCTACAGATATCAGACATGCGTGTGCACGTATATGGAAGCAAAAACGTTATACACATTGTTTTAGTCATGGCAACTCTTATAAAAGAAATCTTTTCATTGGGGCTGGCTTACAGTTTCAGAGGGTTAGTCCCTTGTTATCATGGCAGGGAGTGAGGTGGCATGCAGGCAGACATGGTGCAGGAGAAGGAACTGAGAGTTCTATGTCCAGATTCACAGGCAGCAGGAATAGAAAGTGACACTGGGCCTGGCTTAGGCTCTGAAACCTCAAAGCCCACCCACAGTGACACACTTCCTCCAATAAGACCACGCCTCTGCATTCTTCTCAAGAAGCAGCTCTCTCTGATAACTAAGCATTCAAATATATGAACCTATGGGGCCATTCTCTTTCAGAATACCACCCACAAAACTAACTAAAAACACGAAAGAACACACCAGATACTATGTGGTCCTCTTCTTTTGTATTCTCAGTGTCTGTATATTTCTTGTGTGTTCATATATGTGGGGGCCATGCACATATATGTATATGTCAGAGAGGTCAATCTCAGATATCTTTACTAACTTGCTGCACCTCTTGTGAGTTTTTTTTTTTTTTTTTTTTTTTTGACAGGGTCTCTCACTGACCTGAGGCTCATCAACTATACTAGTCAGGAAGCCCCAAGGATCTGGCTGTCTTTGTCTCCCCCAGTATCACACATTGTTACCCAGCTTTTTATGTGGGTTGTTGGGATCACACTCAGATTTCAGGCTTAGGTGGCAAACACTCAACCATTTGAGCTGGGTTTCCAGACCCATGTGTATTTCTTTAATAATGATGCTGTGAATAATGAATTTGACTTTCAACCTTTAAAATCTAAGACAGAGATGAATTCATGGGACTTTATGGTTGTGATATGCAGAATAACCAATTGTTAGGTAGTAAATAGTGACAAAGGTTCTATTGGCATTGGACTTAGATCCACCCATCTCATTACATGATAACTCCCTAAAGATCAACAACAGAAGCACTGGCTCTTCATTCACTAAAAGATGATCTCAGACTCTGCCCCACCTTAACCCAAAGAGGAATGGCCCCCTTTCAACCATGGTGTAGGCAGAAGTTTCTGTTCCATCAGCAACTCCAAAATATCTGGCAGCTTCTTCCAAATCACCATACAGAGGCTTATATTAATTATAAATGGTCAGCCTGTAGTTCAGGCTTGTTACTAACTAGCTCTCACATTTTAATTAACCCATAATTCTTATCTATGTTTAGCCACATGGCTAGGTACCTTTTCTTGGTATGACATTCTTATTTTGCTTCCTCTGCATCTGACTATTAACTCCTGACTCTGCTCTTCTCTTTCCTGTCATCCTTAGTTAGCTTGTCCTGCCTAACTTCCTGCCAAGCTACTATCCTGTAAGCTATTTATTAAGCAATGAGAGTAATACATATTCAACATGTAGAAAAAAATTGTTCCACAGCACCATGGTCTTTATGACTCAGGCCATGTAATGAGATGGGCAGATCTAAGCCCAATGCCAACAGAACCTTTTATCACTATTTACTAGCTAACAATTGGCTAGATTTTTGAGGGTCAGATTATGACCTGCATCTTGGATTTCTCCAAGTCTCTTTTCTGTCAGAGAATCTTTCACTGTGACTCCATGCCAAGACTCCTAAGAGTAAAAAAATATGGATCACTTTAGTGTTTGCAAACATAACTTCCAAAAGACTTGAGCCATCAAATGAGGGATGGGAACAAGCACAGATGTACATGGTTTGCATGTGGCAGGGTCACAGAAGCCTTCTGAGATATTAGATGTTTCTGCTTGCAGTGTCTGGTAGAGTGATATTTGCCAAATGTGGCGAGTCCAGTATGGCTTGTATATGAACAACATTCTGTCATGTAGAAGAATGCTCTAGTTGGAAGAGCATCTTGTCAGGTATTTAGGTCTGCTGTAGGTTGTACAAACAGCAGTCCCTCCCTACACAGGTTTGCTTTATGCAATTTCAGTTATCCATGGCCAGGATTAAATGGAAAGTTTCAGAAATAAATAATTCATAGATCTTAAATAATTTTTATTACATATGTTGCTTGAAGTGTTATTGCTTATTGTCTCATGCTTTGCCACCAAGGATCAGCATGTGGCAGGTAGGAGGAAAACCTGATCTGGGATTAGGAAATCTCAGGCTTTGAGTTTGGTGCCTCTTATCTTCAGGAGGTCGTTGAGAACAGGTTTCTTCTTGAACATCTGGGGAAACTTCTGGAGTTCAATCCAGTTATAGGCTTCTCTAATTTTTCTATTTTCTTTCAATTCTGGCTGCTTTCACAGGTTCTCTAGTGGGGTTTGCAATGATAATTGTCCAAGAAATACTGAGTTATGTGAATTCAAGATCAAGGGAAGTTTTGTTTGCTACCTAGAGTGACTCTGCTCACTAGAAACTACCAACTATAAGACCAAAGCCACTGGGAGCCCTCAGAAATGAGGTTGGCACTCATCATCAGTGTTGGCACCTGCAGTGTTAACAATGTGTACTTGTCCTGGCATTCCCAGAGGCACTCTAAGCAGAGATCTATGTGGGAGATCTCACTCCACTGTACCTGTAACCTTGTAATCCCAGCCCTTGAAAAAAAGGGGTAGCAAGTGTGGTGATATATTTTATATTTAATAAAACCAGTCTGGAATATCAGAGAGAAGAAACAGACCACAGTCAAATCTCACCCAGCCAACTTCTCAGGGTAAAAGCTGTCTTCCAGATTTCCCAGTTTGGCTCCTCATCACTTCTATAGAATAAATCTGTCTTCCTACATCTTCCCTAAATAAAGTCTTTGCCCAATTGTTTCACTTCCGGGTTCAACTCTGAATCATATTCTAGAATTAGGATTAAAGATGTGAACCACTATTGCTTGGTAGTTAGGCCTTTAACTCACAGAAACACAGAAAGGTCTGTCTCTGGAGTTATGGGTTTAAGAGAATGAGTTACCACTCTGACCCTCCTGGCTTGACTGTGGGTGAATCTGTTCTCTGATACTCCAGACTGGTTTTATTAAGTATAAAATATATCACCACAGGTAAGATCATAAGTTTGAAGCCAGCCTGGGCTACATACTGATGGCCTGTCTTCAAACAAAACCTCCAAACTTAAATAATTATGGAAATAAATTGCTTCTTACCATAGAGGAGAGACCTAAACCCAAACTCTCCAGGAAACTGATAAATTAAATCAAGCATTCAAACAAATTGGATTCTACTGTAAACTTGTTTATAAACTAAAGACATTTAGCGTGAAAAGAAATGTTTTTGATTTAGGTTTTGTACATTGAACCCTAGCCTAACAGTTAGGAGGCACACAGGGGGCTTTAGATAAATCGTTGGATCTCTTGAGTCTCAGGTTTCCATCAGTGAAGTGGGATAATAGCTGTTTTCCAGATGTATCAGACAGAAAAGGCATGGGCATAACTGCTGTATAGAGGGACTTTATAAAAGGTCACTGTGATGAAAATGGATTTCTAAGTGTTTTCATTCTTAGCCATCCAATGTAAATAAGGATAGGGTTGGAGCTCATTGTAGAGCCTCCACACTCAAGGCTCTGGGTTCCATCCCCAGTGCCAGTTGAAATTAAATGTGTATAGAAAATTGGAATGCAAGTGGAGAGAAAGGTTTTCACAGTTGTAGAGGTACAAACTGTACACGGGCATGCCCTTTACAGGCTTCTCTCTAGCTGTATCTTATTTGGGTTTACTTTTCCTCATTATACCAAACATTAAAGAACAAAGGTAAGAAGAGATTTACTTTTACTTTATACATTATTTAATATGTATAAAACTTTCATATCATTTAGTTCTTAGTGTTTTGCTTTTTTTTTTTGTTCCGCTGATTTCACATTAAATCTAGTTCTTTCCATTGAAGTGTCAGGTCATCTAGATGAAAGCGGGCCAGACTCTGAGGCAGTTGGACATAGGAGCTGGCTTAAGCACACTCCTAGGGGGCTTTGCTTGCCCATCTGTTCCTGCCCTATTGCAGTGGGGTCTTGCTGGTGACTGAAATTGGCTGTCATGGGAATATCTATACTACAGAAATCCAGACTCTGCAAGTTGCTATACATCCATCCATGTATGTATGTAAATATGTATGTATGTATGTATGTATGTATTTATCTATCTGTCATCTATCAATTAATCAACCTGTCATCTATTATCTACTTACTTATCATCTATCTACCATCTATCTGTCAATTAATCAACCTATCATCTATCATCTACCTACCTATCAATCATCAATCACCCTATTATATCTATCTATCATTTATCTGTCATCTATCTATTAATCACCCTATTATATCTATCATCTATCATTCAATCAATTTATCATCTGCCTATCATCTATCATCTGTTATCTATGCATATCATCTATTTATCTATCAGCTATTTATCATCTGTCTCTTAATCAGCTTATCTATCATCTATCAATCAATCAACCTATCTATCATCTGCCTACCTACCCACCTATCATCTGTCTATCTGTTATCTATGTATATATCATCTATCTATCAATCAATCAACCAACCTATCATCTATTTATCTATTATCTCCCCCTTCCTCCACTCTTCTCCTTTCTTCAATTATGAACACATCAGTGAACATAAAATCCCTGCAATTTTTTCTTGCTTGTATTTACTGCATAGGCTCCATCTTTCCAAATCATAGTTTCAGTTTCTCCTGGAAATAAACCTTTGTAAGAATAGGGACTTTTTTGGTACCTGATAAATTTCAAGTGTCTATCACAGTAAATGTCCCAGTAAGCAAGAGTTCTAGCACTATTCTGAATTTCTTTTCAATGTTCAGAGCATTGCCAGAAACTGGTTATTGAGCATTCACTCCTTGCTAAATATAACACATCTACAAAAGCAATACAACTTGGCCAGGCAGTGGTGGTGTACACATTTAATCCCAGCACTCAGGAGGCAGCAAGCAGATCTCTGTGAATTCAAGGTCAGCCTGGTCTACAGTTTCAGGACAGCTAAGGCTACATAGAGAAGCCCTGTCTCAGAAAATAAACAAACAAACACAATTCTGAGCCAGGCTACAGACTTCTTCAGGGAAAATTTGATGCAGTAAATGATCTTCAAACAACCTCAGTACTTGCAAAGCACACTTGTCTGGCCTTATCTATCTGAATGCCAAAGATATTTTGGTGATAGATGGTTCTTCCAAGGGAGAATGATGAAAGCAAGTGATTTCTAAAGTCTCTGCCATCCTGTAAAATGACACTTTGTCCTTTTATGTACAAGGGAAGACCTGGGCTAAGTAAGTAAAGGGGAAAGAAACACCCTTGTGGAATAGTGATGATAAAATAATAGGTAAATAAAATGGTAAATGAGCTGATCAGATGGCCCATGGGTAAAGGCGCCTGCACACAAGTCTGATGACCAAAGTGATGGCTGGATGCAGAGGAGGGCACTGACTAAAGCTGTCCTCTGGTGCATGTTTTCCTCCAACACACACACCAAGCAAAATCTCCTCTAATGTGTGTGCCCCAGCACACACACACACACACACACACACACACACACACACACACACGTGCTTGCTGAGAAAAACCTCCTGATGCTTGTACCACTCCCCATGCACAAGGCTTAGAAAAATCCCCTCGTATATGTGTACCCACATATAAACACACATTTAGAAAAGCAAGGAGCCAGAGTGAAGGCTCAGTGCTTCAGAGCACTTGCTGCTTGCTTTTGGTGTCCAGCTCCAGGGGATAAGACACCCTTTTCTGGTCTCTTTGAGCATCTGCACACACATGTGTATAATCTCATACAGGCAAATACATGTAAATAATAATAAAACAATCTTCATTTTTTAAATGGTAGGTTGGTTGTAGACTAGGAAGGTGTTATTAAAAATTTCTTGAAGAGGGTTAGGTGGAGAATGGAGACTTTCCTGACACTGTTTCACTTGGGTTTTTGGCCCTGGGGATGGGACTGAGGACTTCACAGTCCTAGGCTCGTGCTTGGTGACTGATTTACATCTATATCACCTACTGAAGATGATGCACTTGACTTCTGAAGGGTTGAGTTTGAGGTGTGAGGGAGGCACCCAGTAGGAGGATGTTGGGATCTGAGAAAACAGGCATGTGGCCTTGTCCTAACCCTTCTTCCCTGGGCTCACCCATGTGCCCAGCTGTCCCACAGCCTAGATGGAATGAGATAAATGAAGAACTCACTTTGCCCTTCCCAACTATTTGTTTCAGGCCTTGCTTCTTTCTCATTGAGACAACCACCATCCAGTTCTAACAGTTTACTAAAATATTATGAAGGAAATCAGAAGGTGTAGCTCTGAACAACACCAGACTGTGGGATGTGGACTAACCGTTGAGACGCGTAGGTAGTTTTGAGTTTAGATCTAAAGTAACCAGGGGCATTGACCTTGTCAGTTTACTTATTCTTGCTAAACCTCAGTTATTTTCTCTGTAATATGGGTATAATAAGCTTCTTTGTTGTAGCTGGGCTTGGTAGAACACAGCAATGCTGGCTGGTTTGGAACTTGCTAGGAAGAACACACTAGCCTCAGGCTCACAGAATTCCTCCCAAGTGCTAGGACTAAAGGTGTGCACTAAAACTGAGCCACAGCCCCAGGCTGGGGGTGACCTGTAGTTACCAGATGTTTCTCCTCTTCACTCTGTCCTGGGTACTTCCAGCACTGTTGATGGCCTTGGTTGCTCCTTCCTGGCTATTTTATGAGGCCCTTCATTGTGCAGTAAGACTGTCCCTGGTCCTTAGTACCTACTTGCGATTAATCTCTGTTTTGTTTTTTTCCTCTGGGGGGTAGAACTTGCTTTCTGATATCTGTACTTTGGCAGTGTCTGCAGAAGTATGCTTTGCACCGGCACCGGGGAGGCCTAGCATGCTCACTAGAAGATAATACTGGCAAAGAGGAGTGCTCACAGCAGAGTAGCAGGCTCCGGAAATACCTTCCAAACCAAGGACACGTCCTTGACAGATGAATGCCATGGAGCCTGCTCGAAGGATTTGAGGCCTGAGCAGGTGGTGACAGGACCATGTGGTGTCCGGGCATTTCTCATCACATCACACTTGGTGAAATGATTATCTTTCTCCTTCACAGTCACAATCCTATAAAATGTATGAGCTGCTTCCACTTCTCGCCCAAATGAACTCTTTTAAGTACTTTTTGCTTTCCTGCCAGACCCAAGTCCTTTCTTGTTTAGGCCTCAGATGCCTATGATGGGGACAGGAGAAAAGGGACATGAAAATACTGAGGGCGTTTAAACCCCTATGATTGGTTATCTGTTTACATTCTATTCAAAGGGACTGTCTGAGTTCTCTATAAACTGGTTGATGTCTTTGGGGGGTGTAGAGAGGGAGGGATGTTGCAGGCAGCAGTTATCTTCGTCCTCTGGACATTGTGTCTATGGTCTACTTGG
>PVIH01025468.1:0-20630 GCA_004025045.1 Sigmodon hispidus
CTTGGTTTGGATGGGTCTGTGGAATTTACACTTTGTTTCACCATGCAAAAGAATTAAGCCTACAATAGTGAGGCCTTGCACTTTTTTAATCCATCAAGCTAAAATTGCATAATTATTATTATTGGAGTATATGGTGAGATACTTTATGGAATGCTTAGGTAATCAAATATTTACAAGAATTTACTGTAAGAAACAGTAATGTTTCCATGTAACTATTCACAAAGACAAAAAATATGAGATGTGATTTCAGACAGATTCATCTTTGTCAAAGAACTGCATCACAATGAACACATTGCACAACTAGTATAAAGAAAAGCATGTTCAGATGTCCCTTAAATGTCAACATTTCATCCGGTAACCAACAAAGGGGGAAAACTCAGAGGAAGAGCAGTGATGCTGACATTCTGCACACCTGACACTTTAAATATTTAAACCAAATAAACTGGAAGAATACTGAAGAAGAAGAAGAAGAAGAAGAAGAAGAAGAAGAAGAAGAAGAAGAAGAAGAAGAAGAAGCAGAAGGAGAAGGAGAAGGAGAAGGAGAAGGAGAAGGAGAAGGAGAAGGAGAAGAAGAAAAGGAAGAGGAGGAGGAGCCAGAGAGGTCAAAGATTTGAACAGAAAACAGGGCTCACGAGGGGTCACAAACACTGAAGCTGCAATCCCAGAGCCAACATAAATCTGCTAGGTCCTCTGCATGTTGTGCTTGTTGACATTTAGGTTTTTGTCATACTCCTAACTGTGGGTTTGGTGGTATCTCTGATTATTTTCCCTTCACTGGGGATATTTGTTCTCTTACTGGTGTTGCCATGTCCAGCCATGATACAAAGTTTGTCACCAGTCTTTTGCATCCTGTTATACTATATTCAGTAGATTTGCCTAGGCAGACTGCTTTTTTCCCCAAAGGAAACAAAGGTGCAGTGGCTCTAGGAGAGAAGGGAGGTGTGGATGGGAAATGGGAGGGGTGAAAGGAGAGGAAAATGAAATTGGGATATGTAGTAGGAGAGATGAATAAATAAAATGAAAAATAAAATTAAAACAAATGAATCAGAATTGTTTACATAAAATTCAAGTCAAAGCAAACTTAGAGATATGAGAATAATAACATAGTTTGCAATATCTCTGTCTTAGCCTATAAAAAATATTTATGTTTGTAAGGTTTTTTGGTTTTTTGTAAGTGGGTGGTACTTACAGGAGAACCTCATAGCTATTTAAATTGTGATAGATAAGTGGAGTACTCACACTCACATATTCTCAATGAGATATTTACATTATCCCCACGAGACCCAAGAAATGTCTCAGGACAGGATTTAGAAAGAATGTAGGAAACAGAGGATAGCAAGACGTCCTGTGAAACAGTGCATTCTGAACATGATCACTATAGTGCACTCCTGAAGTCATTGCCATGGTTACTAGTGAAAGTTCTGGAAAAGACTGGATGTATCATCATTTCAACTTTAATAAAAGAAGTGGCTGACTGCCCTATTCATTGACAGACTATTAGTTATTGATTACTGGGAAAAGATGCACATTAAAATCTTAGAGCAATTGTTAAGCTGAGGTTCCAGTAAATTACTCCAAACTTGTATTCATATCAGCAAACAAAAATAAGCTCGCTAAGGCAAAGATGAAAAAGGATTAGTTTTGGTGGGGAGTGTGAAGAATAGAGTTTCAGTGAGAGAGAAAAGAAGGTAATAGGGGTAAAATTAAAATAAATTATTATTTAGCTTTTTAAATTTCCAAAGAATTAAACAAATAATATATATTATAAATTATATATATTATAATATGTTATAAATTATTTACTTATATGCACAGTATAAACATTATATGAAACACAATTAAATGAATACATACATATCGACTCAGAAGAATGAGAGAAAAATGAAGACATACAAAACAAGCTGAGTGAAATTTTATCTGAACATGCATATACTGAAAGATCAAAGACACTCAAATAAGCTTAATGAAAAATGAAAGAAATAGAAATGCTTAATGAAAAAACATAAAAAATTCCCATTTAAAAAAATTTAGACCTAAAAATAAAAAGACCACTATCTTACTGAAATTATTTTTCTTACAGCTAATAGTAAGGAGATAATTGGGTAATATAGCTAAAATTCTATAAGAAAATAATATCAAAGAACTTCCTGCAAAACAAAAGATGAAATAATGAAAAAACTTCAGAAATGAAGAAAAAGTAGCCACTCATTGTAAACAAAAGGTAATTTAACATAAAAATATTCACATTAAATTCATTAAAATTTACAACAGTAAAAGATAAATAGATTTTCCTAACACATATAAACACCAAGCCATTAAAATTTGAAACATAAAAAACCAAAACAACCAGAAAATTCTGGAATATGTAAGTACTTATAAATTGCTAACTGCATGTAATTGGATTGAATTATGCAGTCAAATAGTAAGATCACAAGAATGAAGAAAACAGATCATGAGTAAAAGCACAGTCTGAAACTCATTGAATATAATTCACATAACTAGAAAACAAATGGGAGTAGGATATAAAATATTTACATTTATAAAATAGATCTTAAGTAAAAACCATAAAATGTGACCAATAAAATAATGACATCATGTTGTGATTTGAATGACAATGGCCACATAGGATCATTGATTTAGTCATTGGTGAGTGACACTAATAGTAATAATTAGAAAATATGGCCTTGTGTGAGAAACTATCACCGAAATTGGGATTTGAGAGTTCCAAAAGCACAACTAAGGCTAAATGGATAAATCTGTTTGCTCCTTGAAGATCTGTACATAAAATTCTCAGCTACTAGTCCAGCACTTAATCGGCCTGTATGTGATCACTTTTCCTGCCCTAATAATGGGCTACACCTATAAACTGTGAGCAAATACTGATTGTATGTTCTCTTTTTAAGAGCTGCCATGGTTATGATGTCTCTATAGCAATAGAACACTGAATAAGAAATATAGTAAGGGAGACAGTATAATAAAAAATATTTCTCAGTTTCTGACTGCTTTTATGGATAACTTTGAATCACGAAGGATAACAAGTAGAATCAAAGTAGGATTTCCTTCAGTAATTATTCTCCAATTATTTATGATTGGTGAGAAGGTATGTGCTAATTTTCCTGAGAAGAATGCAATATTGTTTTTATTGCACTTGAGGCTAGAAATGCATGACAAATGAGATGTAGCCATGGTGACATGTTCCAAGGGTTCCAAGCTGCAACCAATAATAAGGGGTTCCTCATCACTTTATTCTCACAGTGAATTAAAACAGTTTTATGCAGCTGGGCAACCCCAATTAAGGATTTTTTGTTAGACTATGAATCACTGTGCGAGGTAAATGTAAACCTTGGAAGCAGAAATGAACTCCCAAATCCTCAGGCTCTACTTTGCTGATCTTGAGTGTGAAATCTGTCCATGACCCACTGTCACTGAACCTGTGTTGGATGCCAGAAAGTCGATTATGAACCTTGCATATTAGATTCTTTATTGAATGGCCTGGCTTCTGTAGGTACCATTCCAAATAGGTATTTCCATCACTATGTACAAGACTTTGACTAGACTTACAAAAGATAGAGGCTTCTTCTCCAAGGCTAACAGACAAATAAAGTGTAGTTTGGGTCATCACAATATCACCTCTGGAAGCTGAAATGAAGAAGGAAGTACAAAGTCATGGACAAACATAGTTGATTTATTTTTACATTCATTTAAACTTCGATATTTTTATTATATAAAATTATATACTATTATTTTCTTTTGTAACAAAACAAGTGAATTAAAAGCCATAAGTTTTAATCCATTCTTCAGTTGAGGGACATCTAGATTGTTTCCAGGTTCTTGCTATTACAAATAATGCTGCTATGAACATAGTTGAGCTAATACCTTTGGAGTGTGAATGTGCCTCTTTAGGGTATACACCCAGAAGTGGTATTGCTGGGTCCTTGGGGAGATTGATTCTCAATTTTCTGAGAAACCTCTATATTGTATTCCATAGTGGCTGAACAAGCTTACAATCCCACCAACAATGGAGGAGTGTTCCCCTTGCTCCTAATCCTCTCCAGCATAGGCTGTCATCTGTGCCTTTTATCTTAGCCAAAATAACAGGTGTTAGGTGGTATCTCAAAGTTGTTTTGATTTGCATTTCTCTGATGGCTAAAGATGAAGAGCACTTTTTCAGGTGCCTTTCAGCCATTCGTAGTTCCTCTGCTGAGAATTCCCTTTTATGGAATACTACTCAGCAGTAAGAAAAAATGATACCCTAAAATTCGCAGGCAAATGGATGGATTTGGAGAATATCCTCCTGAGTGAGGTATCACAAACTCAGAGAGATAAGCAGGGGATGTACTCACTCACTAGTGGTCTCCAAACAAACAAACAAGAAAAAAAGCCAAACATGCCCAATCGGCAAACCACAACCACTGAACAGCTTGGGATCAGAAGCACCCTCGACTGACCCTTCAAACCCCAGTCCAACTATAGGAACACCTGACTCACTCTTGAGGGAGGGGGGACAAAACTAGATTTGGCCAGGAGTGAAGACTGATCCAAGCATTATTGGGCCAGTGGGACCATAGGACTGTCTGCTCCCTGCCCAGGGAGGGGATGGGGAGTTGCAGAGAAGAAAAATGACCAGATGTGTTGGGAGGGGGAAGAGACCTTGAATAAGGATATACAGGGATGGAAAAAAATTCAGAGGGAAAGGTGAACACAAAGTAAATATATGTGTAGCAATCTTATTTGCATTTCCACCCTTGATAAGCCATGCTTATGATTCTTATCCTCTGTATAGTTATTGTTAACTCTTCTGCATTTTAAATTCTTTTTACTGTTTTTTTTTTTTGATAAACACAAAATAAAGAAGGAAAAAAAGCCATAAGTGTCTTCTAGTTACTATTTAAACCATAATTTTTTTATTATAGCACAGGTTCTTTCCTGTAGGTCCTCCCTATCACAGAAGTAAACATCACAGGTCCCATCCTTTCTCAATGTCCTCACCAGGAATCCTGAACAACAGCAGCACCACCAAAAGAACAGGGAATTTCATTTTGAGGAAACAACCTGAGGAGACTGATCAGTCACTGTAAGATGACTACTTTTATCTCAGACTAACAAGGGTGCGTCCCCTAAGGGAGCAATATGCAAATGCCTAGGTTATTGCTTCAGAATAGAGGAGCAAAAAATCATGAGGATTTTCATGACGTCCCCTCCATCTTTACCAGATTCAGAACAAAGGGATAAAAAGAAGTAAATCTGTTTCTGTGTCCAACAGGGCACTCCTGGTGTTAGCTTGAAGGAGTATTAAGCTGGTACATTGGCCTCCACAATCCAACCTAAGGATGCAGAGGCTTAAATGACAGAAATTTGTCCTCTTAGTTTTTATGGTATTAAAATCACAAGACCAAATACTAGCAAGTGTTTATTACACCATGTCTTTCAGAACATACTTACAGGTGTCCACATTTATGTCTGGCTCTCACAGAACTTTTCCTGCAAAAAAAATTTTTTTCAATAGTTTATTTTCTAGTAGCTAAACATCTAAAATATAATTTATCTCATTTTGACAATTACATTTATATTTTTATGCTGTTATAACAATGATATAGAGGTGTCTTCTGCTAAGCACTTTGGATTTTCATTTGTACTTTCAGATGACCAAATTTCTTACTGAAAACAAAATAAAGGTTGGTATCCGTTCTTTAAGGTTATGCAGACGCCTTTACAATTGTCAGTTTTGTATATAAGCATGTCACTACATGATTATATGTATAATTAGGTAGCATAAGTTTAATTAGCCTTAAATTTATTTACCCTATTTTTTTTCCAATTTAGAAGTGATGAAGCAGCTAGGATATGTTACTATCATCCTTTACACAGTTTGTTCCTGATTCTGCAAGTGCATCTTAAAGTCCACATTGTTGCTTGAAATAACTGATCATCTAAAATTTTAGAAACAGTGAACACTTAAGGAAGATCCATGCTTGATGAGAAAATGTCCACCCTAAAAGTGAGAAACTAATGATGTTGGAATGTGAGGTTGCCTAGGATTCTCCTCAGCAATCCAGTCATCATAGACAAATACATCTACAAATGATGACAGCTATGGCTTCTTTAGAGTCTAGAATTAAGAAAATGAGCAGCCAGACCACAAAATAAGACCTCATAATTACATTTTTTCTCAATTCTTTCTCTTTTCAACCCTGACATGCATATACCAATAAAGACAGTGATCATAAAGACAATAATCAGACTTCTCCTTTTTTTGCATTGCTAGATCAATTGTATTGACAAGTTTTGATTACCGTTCACCATATTTTTCACTTGATTTTTAATTCAAGTATGTGTATGTAATTTCTATAAGCCTCTAAAGACAAGACCCCTTTTGGCTAACACTCAGGCAGCGTTACAAGGTGCTACAGATAAAATGCTTTGGATACAAAGTAAGAACATATTCTTAAAGCACTATCTTAGTGAACTAGAGAAAAAGCTCAGCAGCTACAAACATTTACTGTCCTTGCAGAGCACCTAGTTACATTGTCATCACACACATGGTAGCACACAGATATCTGTAAGTTCAGATCTAAGGGATCCAACACTTTCTTAGTGCCTCCACATGCATCACACACTTACTGTTAGAAAAAAAAACCCAAATATATAATATAAAGTTAAAAATAATTTTAGGTGTTTATTTATAAAATTCTCTTAACCTACTGTTATTTATAATTTATTACTGGGACATAGAAATCATACTCAGGAAGAACAGAAAGTATATCACCATACATTTTTTAGCTGTCCCCTTCCTATTACTTTTCACACTTTGGGACAAAATGTCATATATGCTTACCAAAGTTTTTAGTGCCAATGCTTTGCAATAAAATATAAGGCAGTGCTTATGCATCTATAACATAACGTTATTAAAAAATAAACATATGTCTGGTCAAATCAGGATGTATTTGGTCACGATTAATGTACTCTAAACACAATTCTTCAGAAAATGTAAATGATACAATATTTCCATTTTAAAGTGCTATGGGTTAAATGAAGCCTAGATGACTTCCAAAAGCCTTATTCCAAAAAGGTAGCTTCTGTAGTTGATATCATTTTCTCTATTATCTTGATCTGTATTGACTTAGGTGAACTCAAATATCCAAAGGGATTTAGGCTTGTCAAAGAACAAAGGACTCAACTGGAAAATTTATCTGAGATTTAGCAATGTATATGCTTTCCTCAAATTATGACTGCAGTTCTTTGTCCATTGATTGAGGTTTTATGAATCAGTATATATAATGTGCTGTTTTGTATTCTCCTCTTTGAGATCGCTTTTTCTATCAGCCATATTGGTAAGAAATATTAGATACAATTCTGACCTAGACACCTAAGAAATGTTGAGAGATGAGAATAGAGAGAAAGCTCAGTAGATAAGAACACAGACTGCTCTTCCAGGAAACATGTGTTCAATTCCCAGTACTCACATAGCAGCTAGCAACTGATTATAATTCCAGTCCTATGGTACCCAACACCCACGCTAGGGCAGAAAACCAATGTACATATAATGAAAATAAATAAATTACTTTTTAAAACACAGATAAAATTTAGAATAAAAAAGAAATACTGAGAGCAAGAGAAATCATCTTCTTCAAGAAAAGCACATCAATTGATTATGCAATAATAAATGGTCAGCCCTGAAACTGCATAAAGAGAAATAACATCATATAGGCAAATCAAGTTGTATTTATGTATTTAGAATTATATAAATATATGTTTATATTTATACTTTTACACTGACTATTTCTATGCTTATATATATATGTATGTGTATATATTATACCTATATATGGATATATAGTTGTATATAACTATATACATATTTATACACACTCATATATATCAATACATATAACAAAAATTTACAAAGAGACCATAAACTTGAAAGAATTATAAAGTGTGGGAGAGTGTTTGTAGGGGGAAGGAAAGTGGGGATTTAGATAATTAAATTGTAATCTTCAATAAATATATTATTTTAAATGTAATGCAGGTAAGCTAAACCCTTAATGGCAGGGTTGGCTTACCTTAGAACATTTGCTGAGATATTCTCTAAGAAATATGATGAAGTAGATGGGCTGAAAATGCTATGTGAAACCACTGGTCTTAGGATTTACATACACCATCCACAATACTGAACTGCTTCTTTATTACTGTCTCAGATATGAACATTGAGCAATGGTGTACTATCCCAGGCTTAAATGTCATTTCTGATTGTCTTTACATAAATACAAGTGCACTCCTGGGTGACCATTTCCTTTCAAGTCATCCCATCATTTGTGCTAGGGACAAAATTAATTCAGGTATTTATGTATGCTCCCCTGAAATGATTAAGAATTTGTAAAGTGCTTTAAGGTGTATTTAGACAGGTACTTTTTAATGTATAAAGTCTCATTACTTTATTAAAGTATCATCTTGTTCAAACTTCCTTCCCCCTCCTGCCCCTCCCAGTCACTCTCTCTTCTCACCATCTCCTTATCTCCTCCCCAGAAAGGGCAGGAGATCCCAAGGTCCTAAGTACCTTAACTCAGTATACATTCCAGGCAGATAGGCATTCAACATCCCAACATCAAGACTGGGTCAGGTGTTCTTCTGGAAGGAATGGGCTCCAAGGTACCAGTGCAAGGTGCTTTAGATCCGATGCTGTACAATGGTTGTGGTTTTTAGCTTGGAAATACTTTGCTTTTTGTTATAAGTCCACTTATGAGTGAGTACATCCTTTGCTTCTCTTTCTGGGATTGGGATACCTCCTACAGGAGGATAGTCTCCATAACCATCCATTTGCCTGAAAATTTTATGCTTCAACATATGCAAAACCATAAATGTTATCCATCATATAAACAAACTCAAGGAAAAAAATCCACGTTATTATATCCTTAGACACTGTAATGCCTTTATCAAAATCCAACACTCCTTTAGGATAAAAGTCCTGGAAAGATCAGTAATACAGGGCAAATATCTCAATATAATAAAGGCAATTTACAAGAAGCCGTAAGCCAACATCAAACTTAATGGTAAAAAACTAAAAGCAGTCCCACTAATATCAAGAACTATAGAAGGATGTCCTCTCTCCTCTTATCTTTTCAATATAGTTCTCATAGTTTTAGCTAGAGCAATAAGAGAATGAAATAAGATTAAGGGGATACAAATTGGAAAAGAAGAAGTGAAACTATCTCTATTTGCATATGATATTATTGTATATATAAGTGACAAACAAAATTTTACCAGGGAAATTCTACAGCTGATAAACACCTTCAGCAATGTTGTAGGATACAAGCTTAGCTCAAAGAAATCAGTAGCCCTCCTATACACTAAAGATAAAAGGGCTGAAATAGAAGTAAGGTAAATATCACCTTTTATAATACCTGCAAATAGCATTAAATATCTTGGTGTAACTATAACCAAAGAAGTATCAGATCTGTTTGACAAAAATTTCAAAATTCTGAAGAGAGAAATTGAAGAGGATATAAGAAAATGGAAAGCTCTCATATGTTCCTGGAAAGGTAGGATCAACATAGTGAAAATGGCAATCTTACTAAAAGCAATCTACAGATTCAATGCAATTTCCACCAAAATCACAACACGATTTTTAACATGCTTTGAAAGAATAATACTCAATTTCATTTGGTATAACAGGAAAGCCAGGATTGCCAAAACAATTTAGCTCTACAAAAGAAACTAAGGAAGCATCACCATTTTCGACTTCAAATTATACTATAGAGCTACAGTAATAAAAACAGCTTGGTACTGGCATAGCACCAGACTTGTTGGTCAATGGAATTGAATTGAAGACTCAGACATTAACCCACACATCTATGAACACCTGTTTTTTTTTTGACAAAGAGGCCAAAAATATTCAATGGAAGAAAGACAGTATCTTCAACAAATGGAGTTGGCATCACTGGATGGTGGTGTGTAGAAAAATGCTAATAGATCCAAACCTATCATCTTACACAAAACTTAAATCCAAGTGGGTCAAAGACCTCAACGTAAACCCAACTACACTAAACTTGATAGAAAAGAAAATGGTAGATACCCTCCAACTCAGTGGCACTGGTGACCACTTTTTAAGTATAACACCAGTATTGCAGACAACTAAGAACCCCAATCAATCAATGGGACCTCTTGAAACTGAAAAGCTTTTGTAAGGCCAAGAACACAGTCAATAAGAAAAAAATGACAGCCTACAGATTTAGAAAAGATATTTACAGCCCTACAATTGACAGGATTGATCTCTAAAATATATAGAGAACTCAAGAAACTGGAGCCCCAAACCCTGAATAACCCAATCAAAAAGTAGGGTTCAGAAATAAAAAGGGAATTCTCAGCAGAAGAATTAAGAATGGATGAAAGACACTTGAAAAAATGTTCAACATCTTTAGCCATCAGAGAAATGCAAGTCAAAACAACTTTGAGATACCACCTTATAACTGTCAGAATAGCAAAGATTAAACCACAAATGACAGCCTATGCTGGAGAGGTTATGGAGCAAGTGGAACACTCCTCCATGGTTGGTGGTAGTGCAAACTTTTTCAGCTACTTTGGAGTGCAGTATTCCAGTTTCTCAGAAAACTGGGAATTAATCTCCCAGGGATATTTTATAAATGATCTGAGAGGTTTGATATCTGTGTTTGATGAGGTTCATGATATAAAATCACCAAATAATAAGTATAAAAACAAAGAACGCAAGCTTGCAGAGAGGGTTGAATGAGATCTTGGTATAAGATCAAATAGTTTCTGTCTTTTTGCTCTGCCATTTATACTGAATAGAACCTTCACTATCTGAGAACATATTATGGGGGTGTGGGTTTCTATATTCCTGATATAATTTACTTTCCAACTTTAACTGTAGGAAGCAGATTTCTGACAGTACTCAGAATTCAAATACCTGCCTCATCTCCTCCAGGTAACAAGTACACAACTCATTAATATCTTTCCTATTAGGTGAAGTTGAAGACATGTCTAAACTGTCTGTTATAGACTAATTGAAATAATTCCCCTCACACTTTATTAAGTCCATACCCCATGTGATAACTCTTTCCCAAAGTTTCATGCTTGATCAATTACAGAGACCATAAATGAAATGAAAGTTTAATAAATTTTATTTATAATAGAAGTTTGTGATTTAGTGAAACACAATTTGAGGGACTAGATTTTTAAAAGTTGAACCTTTGTTATTAGGATACAGAGACATTAAAAGGATTTTCTTATTTACTAAAGACAGATTTTTCAGAATTACCAGCTTCTACTGGTCGAATGTACATAGAAATTTGCTCAGGTCTCTTTCATATGAGTGGATAAGACTATAGGCTAATGTGATCAGACATTTCTGGCCTGGCCTACCCCTGTGATCTGTATCTGCCAGTAGTTGCTTTCCCCAAATAATCATACAAAGTCTTATATTAATTACAATGTGAAAGGCGAAAGATTTATACGATCTGAAGAGAAACCAGAGTATAACAACAATGTGATTAGCCTATTGCTCAGGCTTATTGCTAGCTAGCTCTCACATCTTAACTCAACTCATGTCTATTAATTTGTTATGGCACAAGGCTCATGGCTTACTTGTATTCTGTAGTGGGATTATGTTGTTACATTGTAAATACATTTCCTGACTACTGGTTTAGTAAAGAACACTCATTGGCTGAAGACAGACAGAAAGTGTGGGTAGGGCTACCAGACCAAGAAAACTTGGGAACACAAAGTGCAGAGCAGAGATGCCAGGAGACCTAGAGTTAAAAAGTTGAATTTTTTTGTGAAATGGCACTGATCCCCATGGCTATATAAGATAAAAATCATGGATTAGTTTAAGAATTGAAACTTAGCACATTATATGCCCAGATCCTAGGTCACTCAGCATAAAATTAATCTGTGTGACTATTTGTGCATAAGTGGCAGATGGGCTAAAAGCGGGTCCAAACCTCTGGGCTTGGCCCAAAATCTGTGCCAGAAACTTACTACAATAAATGCCCTACTTTGGTGATATACATCCATATAAAGCTTGAGAAAGATTAAAAAGGGTTTTAGAACACAGAATCGGAGCCAAAAGCAGCTTCATAGTAATATCTTTGATGGGGTCATTTTACAGAGATACACACACGTGCACAGTATAAGAGAGAGAGAAACAGGTTATAAAAACACCAGATAAGCATCTTTCTGAGTGACACTGTGCTGTGGAAAAACAGTGTATAGGAAATTACACAGAGGCTTTTAAGAAGTAAGACAACATTAACAAGAAAGTGTCAATTACAGTCGCAAATGTATAGAAAGTATGTTTGCATAGGGCTTAAATCCTGCTAAACTCCTGAAAATCAGAAATATGGCAAGCAGAGAACTATTTTGCTAATTAAAATATCACTAGTACCTTCAAAAACACTGAAAATTTTTTTGTGGTTAAAATATAATATGTATTACCTATAAATCTTATGAATTTCTCTAAACCCTGTTTTTGAGAACTATGTTAGCTTCTGCATTCTTTGAAATTTGATCATAGTAGAAAATGCAGGTTTAATGTGTCACCTATTCTCCAGTAAGTAAATGAGCAGCATGAATGGGCGTTGTAAATGGAGAGATCATAAGACTGGATATGAATCTGAGAGGAAAGATAACTGAGTTAGATGGTATGCATGATGTAAAATCACCAAATTAAAAAAAAAAAAAGAGTGTAATTGACTATATGATAAGAAGCATCCTCAGCTTCTGTTACAAAAATGCTTGGCTTAGCAGTGAGTAAAGAATTCAGTAACCAGAAGCACAGAAGAAATCTTTTTCATGACTATTTGTAATTACAAGAGCTAGCAATTTAGTTCATAAGCTTCAGACACTTATAACTTTGAATAGTCATGATAGAATTAATGGGACAAAGGAATTGTACATGAAGAGAACAGATTGTTTAACTAGACATGAAAGTCTTATCATGACAGATATTTTTCTTCCTTAGAATCAATGCTGCATATGACTGTTTCACACTAAGGATATGTATCAATTACTGAAATATAAATTATTTTTAACCTGAAGAATTTAAACTGTCGCAAGTGAAATAAGTTTGTAGTGTTTTCCATAGGGAAGTAAGTTTTCTGTCGGGAACTCTATATTTCTCTGGTAAGATTGAGGACCCATAGAGACAAGGGCCTTTAAGGAGTAATTGACATAAACTTCTGCAGCTGTGCTTATCTCTCAGGAGCCCCTGCTAATTTGAATGAGGCCAAAGCACAGCCCACTTCTCAGAGTACTTCTTGAAAGGCTGCTCATACCTTTTGAAGATCAGTTACACTGAGGACACAGGATGGGGGGAAGAATCCTCACTAAAATTCTGGGGCTTCTTATGCTATGGCTTTCAGGTAAGAAGGGATGATTCTGTTTATTTCCTCAAATTATGGTCAAATAATGTGGCTAGTTAGTCTTTCAGGAAAATCCAATTATTGTATTCTTAATTATGAAGATATTTGTTTCTAATTTCCCAATCTCAGGAGCCAGTTGTGACATCCAGTTAACCCAGACTCCAGCCTTTCTGTCTGCATCTTCTGGAGACAAAGTCACCATCAGTTGCAAAGCCAGTGAGAATATTTACAAGAGCTTAACCTGGTACCAGCAGAAACCTGGGCAAGCTCCTAAGCTCCTGATTTATGGTGCATCCAATTTGCAGACAGGAGTTCCATCTAGATTCAGTGGTAGTGGGTGTGGGTCAGGAACAGATTATTCTCTCACCATCAGCAGCCTGGAGCCAGAAGACATTGCAACTTATTACTGTCAGCAAGGCTATACACCTCGCACAGTGATACAAGAAATAACAAAAATCTTTCCAAGAAGCAGAAGTGTGAAGCTGTCTTGTCTCAGCTGGCCTTCCAGGTGCCTCATCATGCTGACAGTATTTCACAGACACAGTAAGATTTTGAAACTCATTTGAATGTTTTGGTGAAAAATTCAGGGAGGCTAATAAAATGCTCACACATGACAACACTTTCCTATGACTTCTTGAAACCACAGGTTGGTCTAGCTGAAATATCACAGTGTAGGCATCATTGGTGATGTAAAAGGAAACTATGTTTTTTTTGTTTTAGAAAGATTTCTGGCTGTAACCCTGTCTTTCCTGGAACTCACTCTGTAGACCAAACTGTTCTCAAACTCATGAAGAACACCTAATTTTGCCTCCAAATTGCTGGGATTAAAAGCAGGTGACCTTACCCTTTCTTCCAAAACCTTCCACTGACCATCAGTGCTAAACTTAAATGTAAAGGGTATCAGCAGTTGTAGGTACTAAGGACAGCAACTGATTCCATTGTACACATATTGAGGGATCTCAAAAGCCCACCACGGAGCTGGATTCAATGTAAACACATGAGGGTCTGTTTATTGCTTTGGACAGGTTCAAAGAAACCTGGGTGGAAACCCTTCTTCTGGAACAAATGACTGTTTTGCTGAGAGCACAGAGGTAAGAGTTTGTTTTTGCTTTTGTTTTTTTTTTTTAAAGAAAAGCTTATATAAGCACAGTGATACATATGTGGTATTCCAGGTTTGGGCAAAAATGTATGGGGCACAGAAGCCATTGGAATGAACAGGAAATTTTATACTTTAGAAGCCAGATGTCAGCTGTCTATCAAGGATGAGCTCAGCATGTCATCACAAACCTGTTCAATATTCCTGTTTTATGGTACTGGTGCTCTCAAATTTCTGTAGCTTTACTGTGCTCTTTATGTAGTACTCAGTATATACATGCATATGCTAGTATGTGATATTAGACAAGTTTCAGTACCTTATAATTTCTTTAACACTAATTTGGGCTGTCCCCAGTCACAGTGACTTTGTCAGTCAGTATGCTGACAGGGTTTATATGTTTCCCTATGTAGTACGGGGGCTGTGGGTCTAAGCATAACCAGCAATCACAGCTGATTCAGGACTGGAAAGGATTGACTTTATCTTCCAGGATTCTACCTGTGGCATAGTCGGATTTCCCAAAGTTTTAATTTGTTTCAAAAAGGCAAAATCATTTGAAAAAATTTTTTTTCAGGAATCCTCAGTTTTACATTTCTTATTTTTGTAATAGAAACTTCCTTATTTTGGGCTAGTTGGAGCCACAGCTGCAGAGCATGCATAAAATTGTAAACTCTGTATTTTAATCATAAAAAAATAAATTCCTATATATTTTTCACAAAACTGGACATTTAAATTAGGCATCACAAAGTAGGATTCAAAATGAAATATGTGTTTCTAGTCTGTAGTCATACTAGCTAATATATCTTTCTCTTTTCCCAGTCCAGGCCTGAGGGCAGTGGGAGGTGGACCATGAACTCATTCTCAAATTGCTAATCATAAAAAGACTCAGGAGGAAGTCGAAGGTCAGGGAACAGAAGGAGCTAAGGCCCAATGAAACCTGAATTTTTATGAGTCCATAGTCCAGAGCCATTCCATTTGACAGCACCATCTGTGGCTCTCTTTCTGGACCTGAGTATGGTGGATCCAGCTGTAATGCCAGCTACCTTAACTGACATGGGAGTGGAATCACTCTGTGGGATCTTTTTCAGGTTAGTGCCTCTTTGACTATTTGCTTGACCCAGATGACATAACTAGACTCCAACAAGGGAAAATTGATGATGTACTAAGATGTTAGCTGGGTCTCTCAAAATAATCCATTGAAAACCTTTATGGAACACTGTAGGGCCTGTAGTGACATGAAAATGGAATGGGCAGAGAGTTCTGCCAACTGTTGCTTCCTGAGCCTTGGAAACAATAAAAGTAGTTTTCTAAACATAGTCTCATAGGTGGGTAGATCCCTTCTTATATGCAGTACAGTAGGCTAAAGCAAAGCAAAGGTAAACAGGCCTATTTATCCTTTGCTGGACTCTATAAGTGTGTTGTTAAAGTTTTTTGTTGTTGCTGTTGCTGTTGTTTGTTTTGTAGTTTCATTAAAATTAGCCAGAACTCTGACGTCTATATGCAAGCTGAAGTTTTAATTCTTTATCTAAAGATTTCACTATTAGTTGAGAGGTTTTAGCTATGAAAGCCAAGTCATTGTTGGGACTGCATTGCTGGAAAGATTCCATATCAGGGGACTTTGAAGCTACTATTTGAGCAGTTTCAGTCTGGACACTTTAACTCACCCAGAAAAGCTTTTTATAAAAGCTAGGAAGTACTTTTATCTTCCACCAGCAATACAGATCTTAGGGAAAACTTTTCCTAGAGTTTGCTGAGGTGTTGGTCTCTCATTTGATACCTGGCTGGACAGCAGATCATTGTTTTGAATGCAGTGTTCCTAGAAACACTGTTCATAAAAATACCTTGTGGAGATTAAGATGACTCACTACTTGAATATACTTGCCAGGTTTAAAGATCTTGTTACAGTCATCCATATTTACATGGTAGAATAAGAACTTAATCCTTTTCGTGGTCCTCTGACCCCACCACCACACACAATTATAATAAAATGTTTTATAAAAGAATAATTTTTCTCTTTATGTATATGAGTATTTTGTATATATCTATGTCTGTATACCGTGTGTATGACCACTGCCTATGAAGGCCAGAAGCTGATAGATTTCCCTACAACAGAATTGCAGATTTTTGTGAGCCACTATATAGGAGCTAGGAATTCAACCTGTGTGCTATGCAACAATCTTAACTACGAGGTCTTATCTCCAGCCCTCTTTAATAAAATATATTATAAAGAAAAAATAATGACATCAAAATTTTAGTGTCACATACATATTACCCTAGATACCCCCTCAAGTGAAGAATGGATTAACAAACTGTGGTATATCTACACAATGTGGTACTACCCAGCACTAAGAAAAACGATACCCTAAAATTTGCAGGCTAAAGGACGGTTATGGAGAATATTCTCCTGAGCGAGGTATCAGAAACCCAGAAAGATAAGCAGGGGATGTACTCACTCATTAGTGGAATTTAAACAAAAAGCAGAGCCTTTCCAAGTTGGAAAGCACAACCACTGAGCAGCTTGGGATGTGAAGCACCTTAGACCAGCACCATGGATCCCACTCCATCCAGAGGAACACCTGACCCAGTCTTGATGTTGGGATGAGGAAATCGGACTTGCCTGGAGTGGATGCTGATCTAAGCTACCTTGGGACCTTGGGACCTCCTGCCCTTGCTTGGGAGGAGATAAGGAGATGGGGAGAAGATTGAGTGACTGGGAGGGTCAGGAGGGAAAGGGCATTTGAACAAGGGGATACATGGATAAAAAATTAAACTTTATTCAAAAATAAATGAAAAAAGACAAAAGAGAGAATTTTATATGACTTGGTTAAAAAATAAAAACTGTTTTTATTCATTTATTTAAAAAGTATAATAAAATAAAAAACTATCACATTATGATTAAATAAGACAAACCAACAGAAGAAAAAGTGTTCAAGAGCAGACACAAGAATCATAGACCTACTTGTATTCATACTTCAGGAACCTCATAAATACACTAAACTGGAAGTCATATATATATGCACTATATATGTGTCAGGGAACAAGACCCTGGCTTGAGCCTCTAGGCCTCTAACTAAAGGCTACCATGGGAACTTACTGAGAAACCAACCACTGAGCCAGCACGACCCTGAGTAAAATAGATGTTCTCCCAAAGTAAAATAGATGTTCTGGTTTGCTTAATGGTAGCAGAGGAGTAACTCTAAAGAATAAAATAATAGAAACATTCTGTGGCTAGGTTACTTAGCAGCCCTCTAAGGTGGCTCTAAAGAATAGAATAACAGGAACATTCTACAGTTAGGTTACCTAGCAACCCTCCCCTAAAACAAGACCAGTCACCTTGCCAATGTCCTGCTTCCCCTGGCCAGCTTCCTGCAGATGTTTGATGACTACCTCCTCCCCATATTCTGCTTTAGAGCTATATAAGCATGTATAGAATCGTAATAAATCACAGCTTGGTCAGACTCCCATTTGTCCTGCTGCCTTCCTTTGCATCTCCCTTCTCTTCATTCTCTCTTGTATGTGGTCTCCCATGTTGACATCCCGCGGGACGGGGCATATGTACAGAGGACATTGTGCCGATGTGTGCAGGCCCTGTGCATGCTGCTTTACTCTCTGTGAGATCAGATGAGCCTTGCTTTTGATTAAGAGGGCATTGTTTGCCTGGTGAACTCCATCCCCGCTGCCTTGTACTTTTTTGGGTCTTCTCTTCAGCATTTCCCTGAGTTCTGAAGGGAGGGATTTGATGGCACTATCCCATTCAGGGTTGATTGGTTACCATGGAATTAGTTTGCTAAAATATGAGGACCTAATAATATGTGGGATCTTGTTATTCATATCAAGAATAGAAGCATTGCTCCTTGTTTACTTGTTTAAATATTGCTATATCTTACTTCCACTCCTGTGTCATCTGATCATCATAATGTCTAATAAGAATACCAGACTTAATAGGAATACAATTTATTGTCAACGCTTCACTATCACAAACACATGGGCAAATATATTTCTTAGAAATTCTTTTTATTATCATCTCATATGAAGCTATTCAATTAATTTTCTACTCTGGAGGGATG
This sequence comes from Sigmodon hispidus, assembly GCA_004025045.1. Taxonomy (NCBI): domain Eukaryota; kingdom Metazoa; phylum Chordata; class Mammalia; order Rodentia; family Cricetidae; genus Sigmodon; species Sigmodon hispidus. Next base: position 18,534 of record PVIH01025468.1, read on the forward strand.
GAGAGCAGGACTGTAACTGTGATTGCCTTTATATTTAGTAAAATTAAGAGTCAAACTATCCCTCATATTCCACATGTTGGCATGGGTGAAGAGAGATGCCTTCTCTCCAGCCCCTCTATGACAGAGGCAAAAGGAAGGGCTGACTCTGAGATCCTAAGAGTAGAGCAGGTGCCCTTGCTCCTCACCACTTACAGAACTTAGGAGAAAAGGCCCTGCACTTCACCTGAGCAACACAGTAGAGCTAACTTTATTGGCAGATGTGTAGGTGAAACCACCCTGAAGCTGTGAGCATGGTACAGGTTTCTCCATAACTACTGTGTCATGCAGCTGCATGGTTTGCTGAGAGATGCAGCCCTTTGACCCTTGTCCCTTGCTACCTGCTACAAGCTGCAGCACTCTGGGAAACAGGCCCTGGGCACCATAATAGAACTGATACTGTGGTGGAGGAACATGATAGGTGGCCACAGCCTTCTTATCTGTCAAATGATAATGAGGACAATGAAAATATGCCCACCTTTCCTGGTCCGTCACATGGAGCTGGGAGGTGATACCCTCGAACCAGGTATAGCACTTGAGAAATTGGGCCCTGAAATTTGCCTGGCTAGCACAGCAGTACTGACCTTATTCCATAATAAATGGGTGGGAGTGAACCAGCCAAAGAACTTGAGTTAGAGAGAGATGGTTCTACCCTTCATGTGCCATATTGTGGCCTGAGAAGGGAAGAGATGCTTCTACCCTCATCATTCACGCCTGCAGCTGATTCTAGACAATAGTCATGAGATTTTAAGAGCAAGAAAACTATCTCTTACCAGCTGCAGCATTTGGGAGAGTAGCCCCTTGTACTTTACTTAGGCAACAATGTAGATTTGGCCCTGATGGTGTGTGAAAATATTAGAAATGTCTCTGCCCCTTGCTCATTGCCACAAGTAATAAATCAGCCAAGGAAACAGGAGAGTTCACCCTAGGGTTGAGGATGGAGGAGAGCTGACAGACAGATCAACAATGGAAATACTCAGGCTCAGAAGCAGGGTTATGATTTGATCCACCATAACATCCACCCCATCTATGATGTGTTGGAGCACAAATGGGAAGAGTCATGAAGATCCAATGATTTAGCATCTCTACAGCACAGGGCTGTCCATCAACACTCTATAACAACAGAATATCAAAGAGAATTCCCAGTGAGGGTCTAGCATAGATAGTGTAGCAAAAGCCAGAGTCCTTGAACCAGACCAATGACTCTTTCAATGAACACTTGCAAATAAAGATTTATGGATAAAAGTCTTTATTTCAGGACTCACTTGGTCACACTGCAGTTTCTATGAGGACATTTATTTTTTTCTCTCTTTTTTTTCTAATAAATTTAATTTTACATTTTGGGAAGCAGGAAACAATGGCACAGGGCCGATACTAATGCATGGGAAAAGGAAGAGATTGAAATGCACAATGTCAAAGACAGAAAGAAAAAAATAAAAAGATGAGAGTCACAATCAGAAGCCTGCTAATATGAAGGATGTGTGATTTTTGGCTTTTGTTTTTATGGGTACAAAAATAAACTCCATTTTGGGCCTTCTATTCTGTCAAATTTTTTTTGACGTTTTCATGACCCTCTTGTCTTATTTAGCCATCCATGCTATCCTAACAAATGTGTCTGAACCTTTCTTAATGCTTTATGTCCTTGATCTGTGTCAGATTTTTTTCTGAAAAGAAAGAAAACTCATTCTTCTTTGTGAAAGAATTTATTTTACCAAAGGAGAATTGGAGTAAAACAGGTTATAGGCTAATACTCTTTTACACTGTTAAGATTTGTCACTAGTATGGGTTTAGTAGGGATAGATGGCTCACTGTCATAAACATAATAAAAACCTATGTTATTAGAATATCGTAAATGCCATATATTCTATGGATTTCTGAAGTTTTTGTAGATTTATTCATTTAAAATGGATATACAGGGATGAAAAAAAAAATTCAGAGGGAAAGATGAACACAAAGAAAATATAGGTGTAGCAATCTTATTTGTATGTCTACCCTTGATAAGCCATGCTTATCATTCTTATCCTCTATATAGTTATTGTTAACTCTTCCACATTTTAAATT
>PVIH01025469.1:7904-20728 GCA_004025045.1 Sigmodon hispidus
TTTTTTTTTTTTTTTTTTTTTTTTTTTTTTTTTTTTTTTTTTTTTTTTTTTTTTTTTTTTTTTTTTTTTTTTTTTTTTTTTTTTTTTTTTTTTTTTTTTTTTTTTTTTTTTTTTTTTTTTTTTTTTTTTTTTTTTTTTTTTTTTTTTTTTTTTTTTTTTTTTTTTTTTTTTTTTTTTTTTTTTTTTTTTTTTGTCTTATTGACCATATCCTTGGCCTTACAGAAGCTTCTAAGTTTCAGGAAGTCCCACCTATTGACTGTTGTTCTTAGTGTCTGCACTACTGGTGTTATATTTAAAAAGTGGTCACCATTGCCTATGCATTAGAGGGTATTTCCCACTTTCTTTTCTATCAAGTTCAGTGTAACTGGGTTTATGTTAAGGTCTTTGATGCATTTGGATTTAAATTTTGTGCAAGGTAATAGATTTGAATCTAATTTCATTTGTCTACACACTACCATCCAGTTATGCCAACACCATTTGTTGAAGATACTATCTTTCTTCTAGTGAATAATTTTGGACTCTTTGTCAAAATTCAAGTGTTCATAAGTGTGTGAATTAATGTCTGGTTCTTCTATTCAATTCCATTGATCCAGAAGTCTGTTTTTATGCCAGTACCAAGCTGTTTTAATGTTTTTATTATTGTAGCTTTATATTATAATTTGAAGTCGGGGATGGTGATACCTCCTGAGGTTCTATTGTTGAGCATAATTGTTTTGGCAATCATGGCTTTCCTGTTATTCCAAATAAAATTGAGTATTGTTCTTTAAATTTTGAGACAATAACCAGGAGGGAGGGGGAAAGAGTGAGAGAGATTGAGAGGAGAGAGAGAGAGAGAGAGAGAGAGAGAGAGAGAGAGAGAGAGAGAGACTTGGAAATGTTCTGGGTTTATGAAATCTCAAGGCCACATTTCTTACCCTTCTTACCCTTCCCAAAACATCCCACCACCTGTGGACTAATTATTCAAACAAATAAAGTCTATGGGGATCATTCTCATTCAGACCTCTTCACCCCAAATACTTCATCCCACTGAATGTTCCCTCCCCATCATTCATAGAAAATTTGAGACTCTTCCAACTTTCACTTATTTGAAACTATACCATTCTACTCTCTGTGATGTTCCATCTTGATATCAGAATATGCCTGTCTGTCCTGAGTGACAAGGTATTATCTAAAATAGACTGGCCCTCACAAGGAAAGACTTCATTTTATAGGCAGATTTTGAGTTCATTTTGAGAAGGCTGTACCTGGGTGAACACAGGACTAACACAAATTGTCCTCCAGGTTTCATGTTGTACAAAGTCATAACTGACTTATTCCTGGAGATAAAAAGTGTACTCACCTATATACGTAGTGGATAAATGAGAACAGTAGCAACATCAGTGGCTCTGGGGCTTCTAGCCATGACCATGGGCCAAGCCAGAAACTTCCAACTACACTGAACCATCAGACAAATGTCTGTCAACAAAGCCTCCTAGTCTTTTTTATGTGAAATATAGAACATTCTGACATTCTGGAGAGATATAAATGTGTTTGTCTGTATTTGTGGAGTGGCATAGCCATGACACAATGCCTGCTAGTCCCCTTCATTATAACAAACTCTCTGAGAAAAGAAGCTTTAAAGGAAAAAACAAATGAACAAAACAAGGAGGAGGGAGGATCCAGTTTCAGAAGTTTTAGGCCATGACTAGTTGATCCTATAATTGAGGGCCTGTGGCAATATTTGTACAATTGTACATCATGGAAGGAAATACATGGCAGATTTTGGCAGAGGATGCCTGTTTATATCTTAGTTTTGGGGAAGCGAAAGCAGAAACAGGAGAGGACCTCTGCTCAGATGCACCCTTGATAGGGCTTTTTTTTTTTATTAACTCAATTTCCTCCCTGTTGGTACAACCTCTTAGACTTTCTGCCAACTCCAAAGAGTGCCTCACACTTTGGATCAAGTCTAACACATGGACAAGGTGAGATTTAGGGGATAGTATTTAAGGTCTAAGCTATAACACTACTCTTTCTTGTTTTTATAAAACACTTATCCCACAAAACTGAGAATAAAACACTAAGTATAAACCAATCTTCTATAAGCTGGAATGTTGTTTCATTCAATTCACTGACTACTACTGACAAATACATCAGAGTTAAGGAGGATATATGCCAATTCTTAGAATTTTACTCAGGAGAAAGATGAATAACTTACACTCTGAAAGAAATGGTAAATTTGAATAGTGAGATTCATTATCTTTTAGAAAATTAGTTGCATACTTAACACAGGAATTTTATTCTAGTTGTTATAATAAGTTATCTGTAAAAACACCCTTCTCCAGGGCCTCTGAAATGGCCTTGCTGCTTGAGTGCTTCTTCCATTTGTCAATGGACTGAACACAATTACTCACACTTTTATTTTGTGTTTATATGTGAATGGTAATTTTAACTCTTTTGTAATTTATACTTCAGTAGTAATATACTCTGCATATGGTTATTACTCAACAAAGTAAAAGTGTCTAGGCTATTTTTTTCAATTATACTATGGAATGTTCAAAATCACTGTCTTCTATTTCTGTATCCAAAGTGCTCAGTAAGGCCAGTGACATTTAGGCACTCTGCAAGTACTATTTTTGTGTTGTTTTTTCAATTCTGTGACCCTGCACTCATTAATCAATACAACAAGTTACCTGCATTTGCCCCAGAGACCTCTTTTCATCTCTTTGTTTGGTATTTGTGTGACTAAATAGGCTTCAGGGGAATTTATTCATATGTATTTGTATAATCATACAACCTAAAAAAGGACTAAACTGTGTAGGAAGCTTCTCTTTTTTCATTGTCAAGACTAGAAAACTAGCTATGAAAAAAAAGCGCGAAACAAACAAACAAAAAATCAACATCAACTCCTTTATCCCCACTACACTTTCCACAGAGTCTACTTGTATAAAATTAAGTAAGAAATGCTAATTGACTTTTTTGTGTACAAATATGAGGTAATATTTTTACCCTCTAAAAGTAAAAGTTCTTTTTCTAGGCCAGATGACAATAATTTACAGTATTCAATATGTAAGTGGATAACAAGAGAAAGAGAAGAAAAAAAATATTGTGGTAGCAATAAGGAAATCAACCTTCAAATGTTAGGAAATTTCTGTCATTTCAAAATAAACTCATGCCTGTAAAATTACTGCTGTCTCTTGAAATTCCATGGCTAATGAGACTTCAGCATCTTTGATACATTTTGCATAACCCTTTATCGTACATAATTCTTATAATTGAGGGAGGCTGGGGAAAAACATATGCCATTTTTCAACTGTCTGAAATTACTGTAAACGATACAAAGCTTTAAGTAATAAGAATCAACTTCAGTTTTGTCTTTTCAATCTCATTTTGATTTTACAACTAGTATTTTTAGCCTTTTTAAGACACTTTTCTAACTGGTAGATCAGAGATTTGAAACAATGAATACTTTACTATGGTCTTGAGTTTTACATTCTAAGCTTACTCAAAGGTATTTCCTTCCTTGTATTCCAGGCTAAACTTTTATGGTCTTGGGCTTTTCATAACAATTAAAAAAATGAACACTTTAGATATAGGCAGTATCTTTTTCCAAATTATAACAAATTCTTTAAACAGTTTCAAATATAAATTTGAGTTTAAAAAATTGTATATCTGAACATCATCTTTGTTTAAATGTTCAGTCATAAAGGAAAACGATTCTAAAAGCTAAAAATTAAGTATAAATTAAGTAAAACATTGTTGTTTTAAAATGACCACAAAAGCTATTCTACACTACTATGCTAAAGTCCCTTTAATTTATTTTTATCAAAATATATCATTCTTAATGTATTTACAGAGACTTACTTGATGTCTGACTTGCTAGCACAGTTACATACAGGACATTGAAAAGCTGTTTGCGAATTAAGGGAAAAAAATAAAACACAAAACCCCAGAAGTACTTGGATTTTGAAAATGGATGTCACAGGCCCAAGCAAAACCTCATATGTTGGTATTTCAGACTCCAAGTTAGGGTTTGGTGCTTTTGTTCACAAACAGTTTTACTAATTGAGTTTCTCATCCATAATGCACAGAAGCACCCACATTGTAGAAGCAAGCAAGAAATCAAGCCAATACTTCTTCCTATTCAGCATACTCACTTAAATTCTACATAATTTCATTTCTTACTTCAAGAGATCTTCTAAAGTGCAGCTGAGCACACTGAGAAGCTTGCTTGGAAATAAAAAGAGCTTTATACTGGGTTACTTCACAGAGAGGCAGAGAAATGGCATAGGTATGGCTCTGGGTTCTATTACAGGTAAAATCAGGTATGCTAGCTTACATACAAAGGATCACTGTGAATCTCTCACTCATGGGACCCACCCCTCCAACATTCCTTAGTCATAAAGTATACCTAATACTAGCCAAGTTTTGGGTTTTATAACATCTATCTTAAAGTTATCCTTCCCTACAAGTGTCAGCCTCATTTCTAATTCTACAGGGCTTCAGATATGATAAAGACCACAGGCTCCCATTCTAAAATGCTTTGGATCAAATCACTTTTGCCTCATCAGCATATTTTTCTGGCGGCCTTTGGAGATATTGACATTTGTAACAGACACATGGGTAGGAACAAGGAAAAACAGAAACTATTAGATAGGAAACTACCAGTCAAGTACCTCAAGCACCTAAATTTACGTCGAGACCTTAAATTTCTAATAATTCAAATCAGTACAACTATCTTTTGTTATGATTGTTGTGCCCTGGTCACAAGACTCCCAAATAGACCAAAAGAGAAAGAGACACAAACTCTCTGAAATGCAAAAGCAAGGTTTATTGAAAAATGCTAATTGTGACAAGGACCTCAGTCTGGTGCACAGGCATGGCAGTGGCCAGGGGTGGTAGTCGACTTTTTGCAAGCTGGGTTTTCAAAGGCAAAAATCAGAAGGTTATACATCAATTAGGGAATCTTAGTGGGGATACAATTCTGATTAGCTCATCTTTTGGGGGATTTTTAGATTTCCTCTGTTATCTTAGTGATTGTTTACTAAACCCTTTTCTTTCAACTACCTCCTGGGTTGGGTCATTCCAGGCTGTCTCCAGTACTGGGACATTCCATGGTTATTTAACTGCTATGAGCCCCTAGCCTACCTTTCCTGTTTGTACTTTGTCCCTCTGCAGACCTCAGGCCTGTCTCCAAACTGGGATTTAGAACTTTTGCTCAAAAATAAAGGTGCTTCTCCGGTTCTTCAATGATAATCTCTTTGAGTGTCCTTTTAGTACAATGCAGTATGAAGACACAGCTCATATGAAAGATGATCAAACTTCAACATACTCTTAATCCATATTCCACACTGTCTTTTAAGGAGACAGAAAAGTGAAAAGGAATTCAGGTAGTCTAATTAAAATTGAACAATAATTGTAAAGTTTTAGCAAATACCCAAAACAATCTGTAAAATGGTTGCCCAGAATCAATTATTTTTATGGGCATAATTGAATGAGAAACATTACAATAATGTTGTTATTTAAGTACTTCCAAATTGATAAGGAACTTTGCATTTTGTTAAAAAATTAATTCTAGTTCAACATGTGTGTCTGAAAAATGCAATTTGAGTCCACAAGTTGGTTTCACCTGTTTTCTAGGATCGCAACCTAATTATAAGTTTTTTTTTTTTAACTCTATTAACACCTATCAACCTCCTAAGACATATGTGATGATTAATAATCCCTTGTTCTTCAGATTCAATGAATGAGCTAATTGGTATATATAATCTATAAAAGTACTATTTTAAGTATTTGAAATGAATTAACTAATTTAACTCTTATAGCTACACTTGAAATAGGAAGTATTAATTTCCCTAATCTTGAGATGAAAAACTATTGCCAAGAATATTAAATAATTTACATAGGTTTTATAACTATCCTATTGGTATCTGAAATGCGGACTATAGTGTGGTGACATATTTTATATTGAATAAAACCAGGCTGGAATATCAGAGAGAAGAAACAGACCACTGTAAATTCTCACCCAGCTGTCTTCCAGAGTCCTCAGCCTAGCTTGTGCTTTTACAGATTACCACACCATCTGGCTATACCACCTTAAATATCAGCTTCACCCAGTTGTTTGACTTCCGGGTTCAACTCTGCATCATAATTCTAGAATTATGATTAAAGGTGTATGCTACTACTGTTTGGTAGTTAGTCCTTGAACTCATAGAAACTCAGAAAGATCTCTATTTCTGGATTATAAGATTAAAAGTGTATGTCAACACTCTGTCTTTTCCTGTGCTGGCATTAAAAGTATAAGTTACCACTCTCTGACCCTCCTGGCTTAACCGTGGGTAGATCTGTTCTCTGATATTCCACACTGGTTTTATTAAATATAAAATATATCACCACACTATAGTTTGGTTTTTTTCCCAATGTTGCAGTAGAAGACAAATAATAAACTTGAAAGTGGTGGCATTAAAGAAAAAAAAATCCTGCATTTGAACAACCACTAGAAATTATTAAAGGTACTAGATAACCTTGACTAGCCTCCTGATAAAACTGTAACAGCATCTGAAGTACTTGTAAACTTTTTGATCTGAAGGAAAAGCTTAATCTTGACCAATTACTTTTTTTACTTGAAAAAATCCCACTGTGCTGAGTGTTTTATTAAATGAATGATTTCCTGGAGATTTTTTTTTTAAAATACATACTCTTAACCAAGTTGGAATAAACCAAACAGTAATACAGTTACCTTTCTTTGAGCAATTTTAAGAAAAATTCATCTCTAGGTGATGTGTGGTAGGAGAAAGTGAAATCTAGAACAGTTCAAGACAAGGTTATTTCTGAGAACATAACTTATATAAATAAATATACAGTAAATGAGATAAGCCATTGATAACTTTCTTGTTAAATTTAGGCTGGTTTTTATCTGGGTAGCTAAAGAATTAAAGATAATCATCAAGTCCTAATTGTAGTGAATATGGTGACTAATGTTTATGTGATATAATCAACTGTTTGTTCTGGTCAGAACAAAAATTGAAACTTTAAATATCAAAACAGATGACAATGGAGTAAAGGACCACATCAGCTTCCTGAAACTATATGCAGATCTGTCCTAGCTCTGGTAGCAAATCCACCACTAGAGGGCAGGTAGGAGACTCCATGATGCTATTCTTTTGGGAATGTTTATTTACAAATTTGATGAACTAATTCTGTACATTTCATTAACTATCTTTTAATCAGAATATAACTGTATTTATAGTCAACAATGGGAAACCAGTATCTTGGAGATGTAAAGTCACCATATCTGCTGCACAGAAAAGCCTAACAAAACCAGTCTTCTGAATTTCAGACTAGTGCTCAGGACACATTTTCTATAAAAGTTGGCAAAAAGGTACCATAGGGTTATGAGTCACTGGTCAGGTCTTAGTCACAACTATTCAATTTTGCCATCACAGTACAAATGTACCCACAGACAAGCATACTGAGTAGCAGTGAACATTTCCCTTGAAAGCTTATTTATGAGAACAAGCCATGGGCCAGATTTAGTCCACAGGCTATTATGCAGACAATGGCTGATTCAGAACCTCAAACTATGTGATTTAACATGGTAAGACAACCAATAGCCTCCTGAAGATGGCTATAAGCAAATCTTGTAACTATGTCATTTTGCAAGGCAGAGAGAGGTTTTCTAATGTGATCCACTTAATGATCTTGAGAGTGAAAGACTCTTGTAGATTACCCAGGGGCAACATACCCCTAAACCCTGTGTAAAAAATTGAAAGTAGAGAGTGAGATTGAGGAAAGAAGATGTAATAATGGAAGCAGAACCTAGAGCGACACTGTCCAAGCCAAGGCAAAGGCTGTCGCTGTCAGAAGCTGGATACAGGCCTACTCTCACGATGTCCTTAGCATGAGATTAACTTCAATAATTTAGATCTATGATTTAATAATCTCATGTGGGTAAATCATTACATTTATGGTAACATGTCCTTCGAGCAAGTGGGAACAGGTAGAGTTGATACAATATGAGGCCTCTTCAGTCTTGGAGTGTGTGTGTGTGTGTGTGTGTGTGTGTGTGTGTAGCCCTTACTTTGTCACATTGGTTTCATGTTTTGGATTTTAGTCAGGTTAGTTCTTAGTTAGATCTGAAATCAGAGGCAAAGTACCAGAGGTTATAAATCAGTTCATGAGGGCCTATGGTCCTCCAGGGGCCTAAGCCACAGAGAAGCCCAGCTTTCTCCCAACTCCCCCTTACTCCTTTACTGTCATCTCCTGAGACTGGACATGTATGAAACATCAGAGTGAATGGCTTCTGATCCTCTTAAACATTCAACTTCTGTTTTAAATCTTCAATTTCAAAGTCATCTCATATAAATCCAGGGCTGAATAATACAATATATGTGTTACCTCACATTTGTAACAGCTCTGCATCCTTAGCTGGATAGAGACAACATGGAATACTCTAATGAAAGCACACTTCAGATTGGCAGGGCCAAAAAGAAAATAGGCTGAACATTAAGTCCAAGTGTCAACATGGTATGAGGCAGGTTCTGGTAGACAGCTGGCCTTTGTAAGTGCCGTTCTTGTTTTGTGATTTTGGCTGCAGAGCCAAGTGTACAAGTTTGCACAGAAGAGATTTTAGATGTGGAAGTCATGGGAATATCAGTCAACCTCACCTTGGATTTCCATCCTAGGAAACATCTTTAGTCCTTCTTATGACACTTTCATACCTCAGTCATAGAGGAGGTGGTAGATAGTTCATGGATCCATTCTACCTTTACCTTCAGGGAACAGAAGACTTGTTTCCTGTCCTATTCCACATACTTGCCAACATACCTTGTTCTTGTTAGTGACAGGTAAGGATAACTGATGTGTAGAAATTTTAAGAGTCAGCATGTCAGAAATGAAAAAAAGGGTTCAAGCTTAGGCAGCTTTGACAGGAAGATCTCTAACAGAGTTGATGCTTATATCATCAGAGGAGTTGTGGTCACACAGCCTGGGTGAGGACCAAACCCCAGGACTGTAAGCCACTGAAACAAGACATAGTCAGTTGTTGCCTCATTCTGTGCTAACCTATCCTCAAAATCACAGGATCCAATCTGTTCTTCCTCCATGATCTCAGACACCAAAGTCTGAAATGAGAATTTTGTGTAAGCAATATGGGTTTTTAATTTCAGTTTTTGAAAGGCCTGACATTTCTACTCAAGATTAAACCATGCGTCTGAGGGAAGGAAAGACAGGCAAAATAATTATTATAATAGTCCTTGTTCACATAGAGCTGAAAATATACATAATACCAAACACCTCAGATGACTGACTTGTAAAAACAGACTGAGCAGGCAGAGTCAGCTAGGGCAAAAAGGTCCTATTTGCACACTCTCCTCATAAAACACTAACTAATTACTTTGCCTTTCTATTGTCTTTTTAATATAACTTTCTCTGCTTTGAGCCCTGGAATTCATACTAGTGGCTAATCAACCTCAAACAGTAGCTATTCAGAAACATTAATTAACTCTGTGGTACATAGCCATATTTTTTTAGCTTGTTGCCTAAAACTACTTGCTACTTTCCCCATGATGAAATTTTAAAATGTGAAAATCAACCTCTACAAATTGAACAACAACAATAACAACAAAAAACAAGCATCCCAGGTTGCTTTAACACTGACTTTTCTTATTTTCATTGAAGTTAGTCAGTTGGAGGACAGGACAAAAATAGAAATGGGGAAGAAATATTAATAAATTTCATTGATACCCAAGAGATTACACATCAATCTGGCTTTTCTCAACCTTCAAAAAGAGGAGCCCTATCTAAATCAGAGGGTTATATTTCATTTTACTTTGAAGTCTCACATTAAGGGTTCTAAGGGATAGTATTTGTTTCCTGGGCTTTTAGTTGCTGTTTTCCTGTTTCTTTCCAAAACTTAGCAATAGAGCAATTTCTCTAAGCAGCTGTTGTAAAGCAAAGTGTTCTGTGGTTATTCAGCAAGTGTTCACACTGGGGAACACTGAAGGCTGAGGTATTCCCACTGAGGAATGAGCATATAGGGCATTACAATTTATCTACATTTATTGCCTTCCAGCAAATGAAAGCATGACAGCCTTTTAACACCAAGGAGTCAGTTCTGAAGCAGCTAAGCAAGAGAATTTTGTATACCACTTTCAATCCAATTTAGGTCTACAGACCCTTACTTCCTTTTGACCAGAAACCTAAGATGGTTTTTAATTTATTTCCAACTCAAAATTTTAACCTTTACCCTTCCTTGCCAACATATCTTCTATTCTCATGGTACAGACTATTACATTCCAGCATTTCAAAATGGTTGTATCTTGACAATACATGAAGTTTTCATAGGCCAAAAATTCACCTAATCATTCCACACTGATTTCAGAAATATTTACCAAATATTGGACATGTGTTAGGGAACATGTTCAGTCAGATTCAGTGAGCAGCAAGACAACATTGTCCCTATCCTCAGTGATATTCCTAATTGGGTTGAAAGAAAAAGATATTCAACTATACAAATACAAATGTAAAACTACCCCCCTCCAAGTAAGAAAAGACAGAACCACTAGACATGCTGAAACCCAAAGGGTGAGAGAGCTAAAGATAAGTGGTGAAAAAGATTTCTCTATAGGAGGGGATAGCACATGCAAAGGTCTTGAGCAATTTATAACAGTCCTGAAATTAAAGTATTTTAAATACCATCAAGACAGAGTAAAGGTGAGTTGTTTTGCCTTTTTGTTTTATTGTATTTTCTTCTGCCCTTCATTAACGTCTGTCTCCATCCATTGCTTTTGAAGACTTATAGCATCATGTCTTGCAGATACAGTGATTCATTATAGATTATGCTAATATCCTAGTACAAATATGATGGAGTTCATATGAACAGAAGGACTGCACTCAAAGAGTTAATAAAAATCACAGAGAGGAGAAGCAGCTAAATAAATGTAAAAAAGCTCCCAGATTTCTGACTGCACATTGAGTTATCCTTCTCACACTGACATAAGGACTGTGGAATGTGAAATGGAACATTCCATAAGGCAGCTGGATATTCGGCTACAGCACTCAAAAGAATATTCTCTGGATGAACTATGATTGAGTAATTGGAGAATGGGAATTATCACCGAAGCCCTAAAACCAGGGAGTATTTAGAATAGAAAAATACATCTCAGGAAATCCATGCTTTTATCCAAGAAAAACAGTGTGAACAGATGGAGTCATGGTGGGCTAAAATAAAAGAGGCAGCCACACTGACAAGTAAAATACAGGATGATCATTTGGAAAGGAATTAGAGAGAGGAGAGTTGCTACAGAGACTGTGAGGCAAATGTCCTAGGAATGGTCATGGGTGTCAAACACTGAAGCCAGCTCAAGATGACTCAAGGAAGCCAGGAGCAAAAACAGAAGATCATACCAGAAGAGTCACAGAGAAGCACATGGCATGGTGACTAGAAGTGGTAAGGAGAAAATGGCCTTAAGTCCTGGCTTCTCCTGGAGCCCAGATAAGCTTGCATCCTTTATTTTTCCACAGAAAGAATATATATGCTGAGATGAAGGAGTTAGCAAGTCATATGCCTGGCTCTAGGTCAATCAGCATTTTAAAAAGAAGAATGTATATGGTACAGAAAGTAAGATTTGAAGTCCATTTAGTAGTCTGCAGACTCTGTTCTAAGTTTCATGTAGAGCAAAGGTTTTAAACAAGAGGCCTATGGGAATATATCTGTTGTCAAGTGAGTATTCATTATGGGCAAAGATAAATGGAGATATACCTAATAAAATAAAGTTTCTGGGCTGCTGAGGGAATCTGCAAGACTTCCTACTACGACCCCGAACTGAGCGAACTGAGCAAACCAACTGCAGGGGTCTCTGAGGGGCGGATTCGAACCCTGACCAGAGGTGAGGAGGGTTCGGCAGGCCTCAGTGCCTGTATCCTGGCCTGGGAGGGAGAGTTGAGCTCTCATTGCTTCCGGTTCCACCACCAGGACCTGTGCTCTCTGTGGCTTCCCAGCTCACTCTGGAGCAGGGGCTGCTGAACTCTGCACCTGGCCACACCCACAGCTGCTGCTGAGGGAATCTGCAAGGCTCCCTACTACGACCCCGAACTGAGCGAACTGAGCAAACCAACTGCAGGGGTCTCTGAGGGGCGGATTCGAACCCTGACCAGAAGTGAGGAGGGTTCGGCAGGCCTCAGTGCCTGTATCCTGGCCTGGGAGGGAGAGTTGAGCTCTCATTGCTTCTGGTTCCACCACTGGGACCTGGGCTCTCTGTGACGTCCCAGCACACTCTGGAGCAGGGGCTGCTGAAATCTGCACCTGGCCACACCCACAGCTGCTGCTGAGGGAATCTGCAAGGCTCCGCACTAAGACCTCGAACTGAGCGAACCAACAACTGCAGGGGTCTTTAAAAGACAGAATCAAACCCTGACCAGAGAGGTGACAGGGGACACACAAACCCAAGTGCCACAACTGACCAGGACCCATCTAATCGTGAACCACTGAAGCTATGGGCAAACGTCAGTACAAGAAATTACATAATAATACAAAGGGCAACATGGTAATTCCAGAAGAGAGTGGCGATCTTACAAATACAAGACCTGAACTGAGCAATGAAGAGGAAACAGAAGGAAGCAACACCAAAAATTCCTTTTTGATGATCATGAAGCTCTCAAAGAAGATATGAAAAAAAGCCTTAAAGAAATAGAAGAAAATACAAACAAAAAATTGGAAGAGATGAGCAAATCTATGAAAGAAACATGCCAGGAACTAAAAGCTGAAATAAAAGCTGAAATAGAAGCAATAAAAAAGGCACAAAATGAGGCAAAAATGGAAATAGAAAACCTGAAGAAAAAAGCTGGAA
>PVIH01025470.1:0-20628 GCA_004025045.1 Sigmodon hispidus
TATATTTCTTTTTTAAACTTTATTTATTTGCCTTGGTGTTTGCCTGGAACTGGAACTACAGACAGTTGTTAGCTGCCATGTGGGTGCTGGGAATCGAACCCGGGTCCTCTGGAAGAGCAGACGGTGCTCTTAACCGCTGAGCCATCTCTCCAACCCCGACTGCTGTTATCTTATTGGTGACTTCTGAGACCTTTCTTCCCAAGATTGCCATATGCTTCTATACATATCCTCTTTCTAAAGGATTTGTTCACTAGGCAAAAATGTGACCTTTGCCAGGTGTGGTGTTGCATGTCTTTAATGCCAGTACTCAGGAGGCAGAGGCAGGTAAATTTGTGTGTTCAAGCCTGGTTTTTAACATAGTTCAAGGCTAGCCAGGACTACAAAGTAATACTCTGTCTCAAAAAAAACCAAAAAAAAAAAAAAAAAAAAAAAACAGTGACCTTTGTTAGGAGAATGAATTAAATTCTAAAAAATAAAAATTCAGCTGTTAATTCTTTTTGAGATAATCTATAACTATGGAAACAATGAAAGCTGTCATTTCCAAATAACCACCTCAAAGGTTTGGCAATTTTCTCTGTCTTCCTTTTGTACAGAAGATGCAGTGGTATCCATGGGGTTGGTGGCTGAGCAGCTTACCAGAAGCTCCCACAGCTCGACCATTCAGCTTAGTTGGCATGTGGTGCCTCCATTGCCTATCTAAGGTAAACCAAAGTTGTGCAAGGAGAGTGCTGGACTCAAGAGTAACAGCCAGTTGGAATGTTTTGTTAAGTGGTCTTTTAGGTATGCCTGCTAGGGAATTTGAGTGTCCCTGAGGTTTTAGATGAACATCTCAATAAGTGCAGTCAAATAACCCATGATGCTTTTCTGCTATGAGCAAGAGGTGAGGAAGAGTACATGCAGCCTTGACAGATGGCGACTTTTACAGGTACCTCACCTACACATGAGGGCTATTCAGATTTCACATTAATTCACTTCCATGTGTGCTTTTTGTTGTTGTTGTTGTTGTTTTGAGACAAGGTTTCTTTGTGTAGCTTTGGCTGTCCTGGAACTCACTCTGTAGACCAGGCTGGCCTCAAACTCACAGAGAGTCACTTGCCTCTGCCTCCCAAGTTTTGTGATTAAAGGCATGGGGCACAGCTGCATGGCTTCCATATGTTCTTTTAAATCCACCATTGTAGCCTTGGATTGTGTAAACACTCTGGCTGCTTTCCAATGATAGGCAGAGATGGGGACTCTGTAGGATGAAATTGCTCCAAGTATTTGCCTGAGCTAAATTATCCTGGCAATGGTGACTATGGATCCATGACTGAAAATATGGGTCTGAAGCTCAGAGCATCAGCCTTGGGATTCATGCCTAGATGCTCATTTGCCTCCATGAGCCTGAACCAGTCAGCTCTGCAGTGTCTCTGTGTGTATGAAACTGATCTTGACATTAAGCTACGCTTGGGTTGAAGGAATAAAAACTTGTATGAAGTGTGTACTTTGGCCTTGTTTGTTTTGGAGTGTGGGGGTTTATTTCACTTGGACTCAACCACAGCTACTTTCTAACCCTCTAACCCTCGTGTTCACAAATCCCCATTACCAAAATAATATAGCTGCTTCCAGCAGCTGTGGATGGTTCTAACTTTTCACTGGGTCACCATCTCTGTTCACTACATCCCATTTCTCCTTTTCAGCTGGATTTCTTAACAGAAATGGACAAGAAAATCTATCCCTTTTTAGCATTTAAATTTACCCTTGGTGTATGAGTTTGGAAATACTTACTGTTCTCTTTGTCTGAGGGTTCCACCTGTGGTCACAGAAAGAAAAACAATGAGCATCAGACCATGCCCAGTCTCGTTTACTTGGGTCTCTCATTCACCATGATGGCATCAGAGAACTGCTGTGGGGGACTGTGATGTACACATGTCTCTAAAATAAAGTTGGATGGCACTTGAGGAAGGTGCAGGAGCTAACCTGGTAGCTGGTACCAATGCTTGTGACCATCATCTTTAATCGGGCATCAGTCGGCAATAGACTTGCACTTGGCATTTCTCCACAAGGCCAATTTTGTATATAGAGTTTAATGTCTGCACTTGATTCCCAAAGAAACAAACCAGTAAGACAACAACACATCTACCCCAGACAAAGTAGGGCAGATCTTACCTTCTCGACAAACTGTTCCTCCTCCTCTTCTGGGAAGACACAGGGGACTACCTCCATTATGACCCTGTTGCGAACTGGTAGGAAACAGGGTGCTGTCAGTTTATTGGCCTTACTGATGAAAGACCCAGGAACTTGTGTGGTGTGGGTACAGAGCTGGAGGGGCTTGGGTGCACTTTCAGTTGCTCCTTAGTAGGTGAAAGAAGAGAGGGAATGAACCCAGAAGGAAGTGACAGACCCTAGAAGGGACTTTAGTGTGACATCAGTGACCGTCCTGCTGAAGAAGACTTCACTAACCCTTAAACGTACTGACTGACCCAGCAAGGACAGAAATGACGGTACGGTTCAACTCAACACTGCTGTCCTCAAATTATGTCACTGGGAAATCCACATTAAAACTCAGCTGTGGTGAGGTGCACAAATCACCTTAGCACTTGACAGGCTGAGGTAGGGGATGTCTGGAGGCTTGAGGCTGTAAATAGGTGTTCCTTTCTGAGGTTACTAGTGATTGACTGAATTTACATTTGCATTCATCAAATAGAGAAATGCAAAGACCTAACACAGTTACAGTTTTCTCTGAAATACGGAATGCTGACTACCTAGAGTCATTATTGATTCAAGGACTGAATTTTTACAGACCATCATTGGGATATGTGGGTTCCACTCTGCTGGGCGGCCACAAGCGGATCCTTGTCCCATGGACAAAATGTCTCCTCCTCTGAGGAACACCTTCATCTGGGATGCAACAACCTAGGAGATGAAAGAAGTCGGAGACAGCTGTTGACGTCTTACATTGGCTAAGTTTTAATAGCTATTTACAGTCAGTCACTGTCTTGACTGGCATATAATAACTGTGTATTTTGAGGCAAGTCTGTTTTGAAATATATGTTTATCATCCACTGATAGCATTTCCAGCATTACCTACACATCACTATTTGTGGTGAAGGTAAACTGTATAATTTGGGGCAATGTGGAATAGAGCTGGAGGACATCATGTTTAATGAAATAAGCCAGGCGCAAAGAAAAAGCTTGTTGCATTTCACACGTGGACTATTAAGAAATGACTCACCAGCAGTGGTGGCCACACCTTTAATCCCAGCACTTGGGAGGCAGAGGCAGGCAGATCTCTCTGAGTTCAAGGCCAGCCTTGTCTTCAGACTGAGTTCCAGGACAGGCTCCAAAGCTACACAGAGAAACCTTGTCTCAGAAAAACAAAACAAAACAAAACAAAAAACCTGTGGTTGGCAGATACTGAGAAGGTCATGTTACGAGTAGACTTTAGGAATATGTTGGTTAAAAAAAAATTGTGTGTATGTGTGTGTGTATGTGTACAGAAAAGGGTATTGGATTCCATGAAGCTGGAGTTCTGGGGTTTTATTGTACAGTCTATGACTGCCATTAGCAAAAAGCACCCAGTGGGACAGACATTGAGATGAATGACATTCAGAGTTATTGCTTAAGTTGGGTCTTAATCTCTGTCATTTTGCTGAGTTTGCAGTGTTTAGAACCTGTTGATTTGCTGTTCCAGTGTTTGTCTCCGTGACCCTTGGGTATGTTTACCCTTTTCTCTGCCCCTTCCAGTGCCCTCCCTAGAGCTGGCTTCATGGTCATAGATTCCTATATTTTTTTCTTAATTCATAGAGTTTTTCATTTTTGTTCAATGTTGATAGATAGCATGGCTGGGTATAATAGTCCTGGCTGGCAGTTGTTGTCTTTAAGACCCTATATCTCCAGACACTCTGACTCCAAAGTTTCTATTGTACAATCGCCTGTTAATCCACTGTGTCTGCCTTCATAAATCACTTGGCCTATTCTCCTGCAGATTCCAATAGCGTTTCTTTCTTTGTTCTGTGTTTTAACTGTAGTGTGTCATGGGGATTTCTTTTTCTTCTCTTTGTTCTTGTCTAGGTGGTATTCTGCAGTCCTCTTGTACCTGATATGGGAGGGGTTCAGTGGAGGAGGTTGGTATATACCCATCTCTTCTGGATACTAGGCTGAGCGTCTGGATGAAGGCTTGATGTTGAATGAGCAGTGGCTATATCTCCTACACACAGCCTTTCCTCCCAGATCCCACAAGGCCAAGAGCAGAGTGAATGTGTCTTAGCCACACCTGTGACCCTACACAGGACACTTCTGAATGCCAGCAGAGCCCTGTGCCATCTCCTCCACCCAAGTTCCATTTTGTTCCCTTCTAACAACTTTGGAATCTAAATGCTGTAATCTAACATTGGCTCTGAGCACACTTCTCCCTCTCTCTCTCTCTCTCTCTCTCTCTCTCTCTCTCTCTCTCTCTCTCGTGCACCTGTATGCCATGGTATGTATACAGAGTATACAGAAGTCAGGGGCCCTTTTCCAGTGTCCTACCTTGTCTTCTTACTCGAGACTGGGTCTCTCTTGTTCACTGCTGCATACTACAGGCTAGCTAGCCCTTGCACTCCTAGCAGGGGTGGACACTGTGGGATCACACACTCTGACACCACACTGTCCAGCCTTCACACGGGGTCTGGGGATCTGAACTCACGTTGTCAGGCTTGCTACAAGCTCTTTCCCCATGAGCCTTGGTCCTGGATTTCGCCATGTGCATTGAGAAGAGTTTCTAACGTTATTCTCCCTTCATGGAGTATCCTTAACTAGCTTGAGTGTCAAGATTGTTCCCTGTGTGGCCATTTTGTCCTGTGCCTACTATCTAGAAGATTATACAAAGCTGGAGCAGGAAATGTACTTAACACTATTAGTAAAACATTTAAGTTGGCCAGTCTGAGGAAAGAATTACAACTACATATCAAGTAATAAGAAAAACAAACTTTAGAATCAGTAGAAAATTTGAAGTCGGGCGGTGGGAGAGACACCTTGTGAAACTGAACTGGCTTCTCTGAGGTGATAGAACATACCTCTGCAGCAGTTCAGGTTTCCCATCTCAGAGAAGTCGAGGAGTCAACCTAGAACCTGTCTCTGCAGCTCGCAAATGTGAACCGTTCGTCGTTGAGACGCAGTTGGAATGGAAGGTTAGACGTGCGGCTGCACGTTGTCATGGTGACCATTCATCGTAGAATGTTCAGGGCACTGGCTTTATTATGGGATGCTGTTGTCGTGCTATGGAGAAGGGTCTCACGTGCCCAAGCGTGTCATGGAAGGTGACACGTTTTGTTTCACAAACTGCATTTCAGATCCCTATGGTAATATACTGTTCTTAATGGTTTTCATTTTTATGTTGTTGCTTGAACTTTGTGCTGTGTGCTAGCCTCAAGCAGTCCCTACTCCTGTGTTTATTAAATAAGTAGAGAACGTTTGCCACTATTTTTTTTCTTGATCATGGAAATATGATGAAAGAGGGATAGGAACTATCCTAACATGTTGTTTGGGAATGGTGGCACATGCCTTGAATCCCAGAGTTCAGAAAGCAGAGGTAGGCGGATTTCTGTGAGTTTGAGGCCAGCCTGGTCTACAAATCTAGTTCAAGGACATCTAGAACTGTTATACAGAGAAACCCTGTCTTGAAAAACAAAACAACAGGGGCTGGAGAGATGGCTCAGTAGTTAAGAGCACTGTCTGCTCTTTCAGAGGACCTGGGTTCGATTCACAGCACCCACATGGCAGCTAACAACTGTCTGTAGTTCCAGTTCCAGGTAAACACCAAGGCAAATAAATAAATAAATAAATAATTTTTTTTTTAAAAAAGAAAAACAAAACAACAAAACCAACCAACCAAACAAACAAAAAGTATATGTTGAGAATAAGAAGAGGGTCCAACTCCAACAATCAACCATTGTTCCTGAATGTGCAGACAGCCAGTGTATTCATATAAACGTAGTTGCTTTTTACAATTACAGTTGTGTAACCTATGGCAGCCCCCTTCTATGCTTTTCTCTCCAACAAATACAGTGGGGGAAGGCAGAGCTGCTTCTAAAGGCAAGCAATGCTCCACTTCCGTCCAGCCTTGAAAGTAATAATCCACTTCTGTCTAGCCTTGAAAGCAATGGAACATGGATGCATCTTCTGCTGTGGCTGCAGCAAGGCACTCCTAAAGGAGGCATGTGACAGAATACGAGTACGAGCATCCTTAGAGATGGATAGTTCAAACCAGAGTTTTCTAGGCCATGCTGTGGACACGTAAGCTAAGTATTATTGTCATTCTACTGTTTCCCCAATTTCCTTTTTCTTTTTTTTTTTCTGGTTTTTCAAGACAGGTTTTTCTCTGTGTACCAGATCTGGCTGTCCAGGAACTCACTTTGAATCCTGGGATTAAAGGTATAGTCCACTATAGCTGCTATAATAATTTCTGGCAGCTGATTTTAAAAAGGTAATATTTACTAAGGAATTTATAGGGAAACACTCATTGATACAAGATAGTAAACTGTTGTGCGGTTCCTAGAAAGCTGGACTTGTCCACAGCTGAAGTTCAGTGGGTCAGGTCCTCCATCTAAGAGCACTAGAGATAGGAAGAGAGGGCAGGGTCGTACATACACCGTTCTTACTGTCCTGGCCACACCTCAAATACTGAGGCTTTAGGTCCTAAAGGCTATACCTCTAGATCAAGGTGATCGTGCCTGTTTTCTACCACCTAGCTTACTCCCCAATTTTCTTACCCCTAAGAGGCTGGGGAGAGTGGTAGATATGTATAACCTGTGGCCCACTGGCCCCATGAGGTGGGAGACAGCTATGAATGTGCCCTGCCCAAAATTTATAAATTTATTGAAAATATGATGAATTTTTTGATGTTTTCTAAAAATTATTTATTTATTATATATACAGTATAGTATACAGAACAGGATACCAGATGTCATCATAGATGGTTGTGAACCACCATGCAGTTGCTGGGAATTAAACTCAGGACCTTTGGAAGAGCAGTTAGCGCTCTTAACCTCTGAGCCATCTGTCCAACCCTGTGTGTTATTATAAAAAACAAAACAAAACAAAAAATCTTTATTGCCTGGTTCTTGCCCATGCACTTTGCAGGTGACAACACTGTGTCACTATGTCAAAAGGTTGGACCTGTCTAGGGCTGTAAGAGACAGTGACTGTCTGGGGCTGAAGGATGAGCAGAACGTATAGGAAAACTGTTAAATGTTCATAAGGGCAATAAAGAGACAGGGAAGACGCTGATGTTAAAAAAGACATTTGAGGAAAAGAAGTGTGCTGATTACATTTCTGGTAGCAACACCAGAGCTGGCGTCTAATCTCCAAAAGGGAAGGGCCCTAGAGTGTTCATCTAACAATTGTCTTCATCCGTAACTGAAGCCCAGGGTATTTAGGCGTCTGCATCTGGTGGCTCATGCATGTGGCTGAGACAGGAGGACTGCCTGGGGGGACTGAATGAGGGGGCTTCTATAGGTTCATATATTTGAATTCTTGGTTCCCAGCTGGTGAACTGTGTGGGAAGGGTCAGCAGGGCTGGCCTTGTTGGAGGATGTGTGTCACTGGGAGTGGGTTTGGAGGCTTCAGGAACATTTTCTGTTAGCTCTCTCTGCCATGTTTGTGGGAACTCTCACCTCCTGAGCTAGTGCCATGCCTCCCTGTCTGCTGCCATGCTCCCCTCTATCATGGTAGGGGACTATGGAACCATGAGCCCCAAATCAAATGCTTTCTCTTATGTTGCCTCAGTCATGATGTCCTATCACGGCAATAGAAAAGTGATTAAGACATAGCCATTGAGTTTGGGCTGTCCTGTGACACATACAAGTTCCAGGCCAGTTGGGTCTGTGTCTCAAATAAAAAATGTTTCTTTAAATCTGCAATACATATTAATCGATGCCATCTAGAATTTTTGAACTGTGCTTCTTTCATACAGCTGCTAGTAATAATAATTCACTCTAAATGTACATGTATGCGCTGTGTGTGTATGTTTGTGTGTGTTTCACATGCAAGAAAGCAGGAGCTGTGTCTCTGAGTGTGGGTTTTTCACTTGATGTGAGACTCTTCACTTCCACTCATTTTCCTGAAAAAGTTACAATTTCATTCATTTTATGGCTGAGTAAACCTCTGTGTGTATATAATCATATTTTCCCAAATCTGTTCATCTGTGAATGGGCATCTGATTTTATATTTTGGCTACTGTGAATACTGTGAATGGTTGTGTAGGTCTCTCTGTGGCATGCTGACCTGGATTCCTCAGTATATTCCCAGGACTCATCTAGCTCTATTGTAGGATGGATTTAGTTTTAATTTTTCAAGGGTCCTCCGTGTGATTTCCACAGTGGCTGCACTTCCATCCTTCTTCCCCTTGAGCCCTTGCTGGCGTATCCCAGTCTTATTGATGGGTCCTCTAGCTCCTCTCAGTGGGTTGAGATGCAAAGTCAGTGCAGTTTTGATTTCTGTTTCTGTGATGGCTAAGGATGCTGAACTTTTTCGTGCATTTACTGGTAATTTGTGCTTCATTTGGTCTCATCTGCCCATTTACCATTTAGATTGCCTGGGTTTTCAGAGTACTCAGGGTTTTTAATATATTGGTATTAAACCACTGTCAGGCAAAGATGTCCTTTCAATCAGTGCCTCATCTCCCCGGTTGTTTTACTGCTTCCGTTTGCTATATGGAAGCTTTTTAAGTTTCGTGCTATACTATTTGACAGTTCCTGTTATTGTTCCCTGAGCCATTAGAGTCTTTTCCAGGAATTCCTTGTTTGTGCCTGTTTCTTGATGCTTTCCCTTGATGTGTTTTGTCTTACAGAAGGTCTCTGACCCATTCCTTAGTATCTTATTGTTGCTGTTGCTGTACGTGTGCATATGATATGGGGAGGCGCATGCTGTGGCACATATGTGGGGGCCAGGAACGGTTTGGGGAGTCACTTCTCTTCACCCAGCTCTGTACGGGATCTGTGTTTGGGTCTCTGTTCCTCGGGGGTCTCACGTTAGTGCTTTTGCCCACTGGCTCCCTGAATTCATCTTTTCTGGGGTGAGGGGTAGGCATCTGTTTCATTCTGTGTGTAAATTTGCAATTTCCCTGAGCCATTTACAGAGACTGCCTTGTTTCCAGTGTGTTTGGGCATATTTGTCAGAAGCAGGTGACTAGTCACTTCTCTGGGCCGTTTTTTTCTCCTGTACTCTGTCCGTGAGTCTGTCCATAGTTTTATGCAGTCCCCATGCTGTTTTTCCTCCTTTGTGGCTCTATGATACACTGTGAAATTAGGTACTGTGATACTTCCAGACTTATACTTGTTTAAAATTTCAAATATTTTCTTTCTAAAAATTATTTACAGCATTATTGTATAGGAACCATGGAGTACAGACCAAAACTTTAAAAAAAAGCAGCAAAGATTTCTGAAGAAAATTTTTATTTGAAATATAATATAATCAATTAAAGAATATTGCTCACACCAAATACAGTTTAAAGAATTATCCTAAGCCATATTTCTATATGAGCTACTGTGTGTGCGCACGCGCTCGCTGTGATAGAGAGTATAGGGGTCATATAGGGAAAAAGGGGATGAGCTAGAGTGAGAGGTCGGAAGGAGTTAGGAGCTGAGTGGATACTTATATTAAAATGGTACAATAGAACCCAACAATGATATAGACTAATCAAAATTTAAAAAATCGAAAGCACATAGAGAAATAGAGAGGATAGTTTTCATACCAGTTTCTGTACTCTTTTTCTTGATCTTCAGAATCCAGGAAGCATACTTCTGAACATACCAGGACAGTGACCATGATGGAGTGGCCTTGAGGAAAGGAGGGCAGAGTTCAAGTTCAGTGAGCCCTTGCTGTTCCCTGTGCCTCAGAGCCTAGTGCTTTCTCATCTTTGTCCTTTTTCTGAGAGCCACAGCCCCCTCACAGTGGCTGGAGCCCAGGGTTCTTTTACATCACGGGTCCCACCACTGTGCTTCACCAGACCCTGCCTGTGTCTTCCAATATGCGGCTGAGGTCTCTGTGATTCCTGCATGGCACCTACCCACCTCCCTCCGTTTGTCCTTCCTCAAACCATTTGTCTTGCCCTGCCATTGTTTCTGCCATTCACTTGTCCTTGTCAGCTTCCACTGTCATGGGCTCCTCCAGTATGGAAACATTGCTGTAAAGATCAGGACCACTGCCCCCCAACACCCGTTACTCAGTTACTTACCGACCACCCACCCAAAACCTTGAGACCTCTCATGGAACTAAGGTTCTATTGTGTCTTGTGGGAGAGATTTACAGCCAACCTACACATCAAGAAAATTAATTCTGAATTTAGGGTGACTCAAGGGACCATGGAGACACTGGACATTCACAACATTTGCATAGGTGACTAGAAAACAAACAAACAAAAACCAAGTTGAGAGGCTAAATTGAATTTGTACAAATCTTCTACTTTTGTAATTATATCTCAAAGGAGGGAGATATAAATATAGTGACCTAAAGAGGAGGGCCCTGCCAGCAATTGCATTGGGCCACAAAAGAGCCAACAGTGAAGGCAGCCAGCAGTCTGAGGAGAGGAAACAGAGTACAGAGTGGTGTTATATGGAGGAGTCGGGCTGGGATAAGCAGAAATGACATAGGCCTGTTACCTTTGCTGTGGGACTATGCTCTTGTGCACTGTAATTATTTGTTACTCCTATTGGTTTAATAAACTGCTGATTAGTCAAGTACCTAGACAGGAAGTAGAGGTGGGGCAGGCAGACTAGGAGAATTTTGGGAAAAGGAAGATCAGAGCACCAGATGCAGCCAGACACAGAGGAAGAAAGGTGAGAATGCTGTACTGAGAAAAGGTATCAAGCCACATGGCTAAACATAAATAAAAAATATGAGTTAACTTAAAGTGTAAGAGAGATAGATAGTAATATGCCTGAGCCATAGGCCAACCAGTTGTAATTAATATAAGCCTCTGTGTGATTATTTGGGACTACTGGGTTGGTGATTGTGCGTGAAGTGTGTGCTGCAGGTCAGGGCCCAACCCACCCTGCTCCTGCATCCAGAGGCTGAGCTCAGTCCCTGCCTTCAGCTTCCTGTAGCATCCATACATGCTGCTGTATGTATTGTTTCTCTTGATGGTTTGTTCTTTATTAACATCATCCTTAGTTCAGGGTCTGAATTTAATTCTAAGCATATATTCCATCATATTTACTGTCTAATCCATTAGAGATGATAATATCTAACTAAAAACGATTTGAAAATAGAGAAATGCTTCCATTAACAGACCACTGTGACTAATCATGTAACAGTTATGCTTCCCATCTGCCTTTTCTGTCCAGAGCAGCGGCTGCCCAGATCAGCTCGCTCCAGCAGTATGGCAGTTCATCACAGAGCTCAGCATGTGGTAAGTGCCAGTGCTCCTAACCCAGCTGAACCAGGGATGTGCATCAAGGACGCTGCACCCCAGGCTAAAAAGGGCAAGTTGGCTTTGAGCTCTTTGTCACAGTCTCTTCGCTTCCTAATGAACCTGAGTATCTTCATCGTGTTATTAGATACAAAACAGGGCTCTGATGTGTACTAGCTACGCATGCGGAGTTAAAAGGAGCACATGTCAATCTTTCAGATTCCTCCAACCTCTCAGAATCTCTCTCCTGAACCAAACTACATCAACTGTCTTCTGCTAAATGTACCTTCTGGTTAATTTGTCTGATGTGACCATATTACGATGATGGACAGAGCCTGGGAAAACCCACAGGCTATTTTCCTACTAGACAAAGGCTTAGTAGGATCCAGTTCTTGGTGTTCGAATGAATGTAGGTGTGCCTCAAAATATCAACTCCAAGACTGATGCTTAGCTAGTCTGGACCATCCATTTCTGTTCTGTGTCCATGTAGGAATCCATTTTATAAGGATATACACAGATCTGCACACATTCACAGGGAGTCTCACAGAGGCCTCTCTGCCCTCATGCCCACAAATCCACACCACCAAAATGACATAGCTGCTCCTGGGGACAGTAATGGATAGTCCATATTCTTCAATGGACCACAGGTTCCACTGGCAAAACTCTCATTCATTTTATGCAAAAGGGAACTGGGGGCCAGATGGATACTGTTAGACATGACCATGCAAAAAAAAAAAAAAAAAAAAAAAGTTTAACCTTTCTTAACACATTTTTCGCAGTGTGTGAATTAGTTGGGATTATGTATAGTTGTCATTGCCTGTGGAGTCCACCAGCAGTTACAGAAATAAAGACACTAAGAGGGCCAGATTCATTCCAGTCCCACTTGCCCGGTTGTTATCTTCTGTAGTGACGCCAGAGCTGGATGGAAACAGAAGGGAAGACCACGGTGCCCAAAGTCTTTCTGAAGCAGGAAATGGTATCCTGAGGAAAACACTTGCTGTGATAAATTGGCAATAGATGGTGTCTAATCTGAAAGCATCTGAGCATCTGTTGGCGATACAGTTGTACTTTAAAACCCGCCACAAAGGCAATTATGCAAGTCGTGTACATTGTATATAGTTTCAGGCTTGTAGCTAGCTGATTGACAGACAGAAACCAAGTGAACAGCATTTCTATCTCAGACAAGGACAACTGTACCTTCATAAGAGTCAGGTCCTCCTCCTCCTCTTCCTCCTCCTCCTCCTCCTCATAGAGAACCTTCTCCATCAGGACCTTCAGAGACGTGGGGAGGAAACAGCCAACGTCAGTACCTTGTTTTTGCTCAGGAGCCTCTTTGGTGTCACGCAGGGCTCTCAGGTGGATGGAGGCCCCCAGTTGGCACACACAGACTCAGCTGCTGCTTACACTTGGTGTCCTGGGTGCATGAAGGAATTAAAAAGAGTGGAATCATTTGCAAGTGAAAATAGATACAGAGTTGGAGGATGAATCCACAGGTCAGCTGAGAACCACCACTGTCCCTTTCTACATGGCCAAGTTCTTCAGGGACTCTCAGATGTATGAAAGAAATATACTGCCTGACCCCACAGCCATTCAGCAGCAGGAAAGAGCAGTCTATACCGCTTCATCCTTCTGCTCCTCTGGGGCCCGAGGGACTCCGTGATGACATGGATTGAAGGGTAAGGTTACCATAGTGTACATACTTGAAGTCAGGTTTTTTTAAAGTCATATACTTTTTCTAATCAGAAATTAGCCATAATCATAAACGTAAAGTGTGTTTTTAGCATTTTCAGTTTTAAGGTTGTTATGCTACCTAATTTTAGGGTGTTTTTCATCATCCAAGTATGAAATTCTGTTTTCAGAATCAGTCAGTTTTCTCTCCATCCATCTAGCAACCTCTAGTCTAGGTTCTACCTCTATGGATGCTTCAGTTGTTTCAGACACCTCACACAAACAGATCTACACCATGCTGTGCAATCTATGGTTTTTAGTGTCTTACATCGGTAAGACGCACTGAGTTCATCTATGCTGTGCCATGCATCCATTGCCCTCATCATGGCTGCATGGTAGCCATTATGGGAGTGTGACACCTTTCATTTTTCCATGCATCAGCTGATGACAGCTGGCTTCTTTCCACATCTTGGCTGTTTAAGGGTAGTGGCACTATGAACTCTCACGCCCACGTGAACATCTGACATTTATCTCTCTTGCAAATATGACTTGCTGGGCCACATGGTAGCTTTTTAACATTTTTTAGGACTGGCAAGGCTGTTTCTTCCTAGATATTTCTAACAATGCACTGAGGATTCTGTTGCTCCACATCGCTGTCCATAGCTGGGTGGACTTTGTGGCCCTCTGCACATATAAATGACTCTTGTTTCTCCCCTGCTTCTCTTGACCTCAATCGGTTCAACACAATGTGAGTTTTATAATGTTTTTGGTTTATGTTTTTTTTTAAATTTTTTTATGTGAATTGGTGTTTTGCCTGCATGTATAACTGTGTCAGATCTTGGAATTACAGTTATTGCTGCCATGTGGATGCTGGGAATTGAACTCAGGTCCTCTGGAAGAACAGTCAGTGCTCCATCTCTCCAGCCCAGTTGGTTCATGTTTTAATTAAGATATGAGAGCTTTGGACTAGCCCTACTTTACATGTTATTGCTGTCATAACTAGAATCTCTTTATCTTCTCATGTTTGAGAGTTTATTTACATATCTTTACTCAATGCCGTCAATCAACTGATCTATAAGCTCTGGCTCTTTCTTCTGCCTGCTCAGATCTGCTGTTCAGGGAAGTCATAGACTGAACTGAGTCCTCCAGTCCACATGCCTAATGTCCAATTTTAGTCACTGGACATTGATTTGGAAATTGGACCACATTAATTAAGATAAGCCTGTTCTGCATCAGTGTGGACTCATTAAATGACCATCCATCACTGTGGTAACAACAGAAAAGCGTACACACAGAGAAAAAGAGGTAACAGGGACATATGATGACAGGCAGAGAGTAGATGGTGCATCTGAAGGCCAAGATCAGCCAGAGCCTACAGCAGAAATGGCTTTAGTTTTCAGAAGAGATCGGGCACATTTGGGGTGGTATGGCCATAGAAGATGGCTCTGCCTTCAAACAAATGAGTTCCATCTCACGCCTTGTTGTGGAAATTTCTGCCCTCCAGAATGAAGTGAACAGCTTCTGCTTGTCCTAAACCCCATAGTGCCTTGTTCTAGTAAGCCTAAACCCCTGCCAAAAGCTTCTCTGTTAAGACTGAAAATTTTAGGTTGACATTTTACAAATTGACTGTTACGGTTTATACCTTTTATTTTCTATTTTATGAGCATAGGGAATGGACAGGTTCCTAGTAAGTGCAATCCCAAGTGAATATGTGTCTTGACATGAGCCAGCCATGTCAATGACCACAGAGCCTCATTCCATGGAGGAAGACACTGACGCTGTTTCCCTGAGGTGAGTGAGATTTAGAGGTACAGTGAAGCCTTCTTTGTGGGACCAGGTACTTGTGTTGACAGTGTATGCCGAATCTGCCCACCATAACTTTGTACACTCTGGATATTTATGGCTTGAAGACTGTCCCTCTACAGAGACTTGCCTATCAAGATTAGCTGCCTCCCTGTTAAGTGTGACCTTTAACTACTTCCTTGTTCATCTGTAGGTGTCTGCCTCCTTGACAGCTGTCTGCCATAACTTCCCCTTCCTGCTGTGCTCTACATTGTAAACACACTAGGCTTCAGAGGTGCTATGGTTTCTCCAGCCTACAGCCCAGACCACCCAATTCCCCTGTATCTGTCTTTATCCGTCTATTTATCTTTTCTTCATTCCCTTGCTTGCTGCAATAGTAGCTCTGTCCTGTAACTACATGGATATGGCACAAAAGCACACTTCCCATGCATTTGGATTTTAGAAATACTTAATTCTTTACATGTGTTTTTGATAGATACACCTTCTGTCTAATAAGGGGTGCATGTGTGTGTGTGTAGGGTGTGTGTGTATAGTAGGGTGTATGTGTGTGTGAGGTGTGTGTGTGTAAGATGTGTGTCTGTGTGTCTGTGTGTGTGTGTGCCTAGATCATCTGTGGGGTTTTGTAATTCTCTAGGGACTGGACTCAGCATGAAATCAGACAAACTGGGGATTTGGTAAGAGTAGACATACTAAGCAAAATACAGAGAGAGAAAGGGCACATGAATGGAGGAGTCTACAGGAACAGCACAGATCTGCAAGTACCTTGTCCAAATCAGTCACCTTGGAATTTGTGACATTGTGTTTGTAAAAATATATTTCAGAAAAGTGTACTGGCGCCTCAGTCATCAGAGCATTGGAAGGGGAAGTGGGCTTGAGGGGCTAGTCATTTGATACCCTCTTCCTTAGACATGCTGAAATTCCAATGTGCCAGGGGAAAAAGTCAGGTGACCACTGTGAATGACCAGTACTGAGCTTGAGGCCCAACTGGCCCGGAACTCAGGACATTCCGACCAACTGCCCATGTGGCAGTTATCTGCCTAAGCTGGCCAAACCTGGAGGAGCGTTAGGATGGAGAGGTTGGGGCTGGATGGTTCAGGGAAGTCTATGGGCTCCCGGAGTCATGTTGCCTCAATCTGACCAACCCACTGAAGCGGCCTGGACACTAGTGAGGCTGAGAACTGGCTGCAGCCGCAGCACTGTGAGCGTGCACCCTCCTGCTCACATCCTGGCTACTGTGCCCAAGGTGCTCGCTACTGTGACATTGATGAGAGGAGCCCAGCAAACCCTGCCTTAGTTTAGACAGCAGGATGCCCTTGGTGACTCCCTCCTGACCTGTCCCGGATTCTCATGACAAGTAGCTCTTGAAAGCACTGAAGTAGCTTTCTGGGTTGTCCTGTCTGAACATCTTTGTCTTCATCCCAAGCTTAGAAAGCATATTTAAAAGAGGGACACTGGTGCCCAGGGAAAGCCTCACCATGCTTCCTGGGTCCCAAGTACTCTTTTCTTCTGTTGTCCCCCAGCTGCCTTGGAGGCAGCTGGACCACAGGACTGAGAAGAGGGTGCTACAGTGTGCTGTAAGATTAAACTGCTCAAGGGTCAGACTCGGGGGTTATTTTAGAGAGAAGGGGCAATATAGTGTCCTAAAGTCCAGGCAGGTACCCGATGGCCTGTGTCAGGTCTCCATTTGAAGTCACGGGGCATGGGAAAGGAACTTCACGTTTTCTTCTCAGATGGTTCCCTGCTTACTTATTACTGGAACATTCCTTCAGTTGTCCACTATTCCCAGGGTATAAATAAAGCTTAGTATACTGAATGCACGTGAAGCCTGAGGGGAAAAGACAGGTGCTTCCTGGCCATGCCTAAGTAGCCAGTACTACCAGTCTGGAGAG
The DNA here is from genome assembly GCA_004025045.1 of Sigmodon hispidus. Lineage (NCBI taxonomy): Eukaryota > Metazoa > Chordata > Mammalia > Rodentia > Cricetidae > Sigmodon > Sigmodon hispidus. The sequence continues at coordinate 16,726 of PVIH01025470.1, forward strand.
AGTCTGATGTTTGAGGTTATTGCGTCTTTTAGCCAGAAAACTCGGTGGCCCTGTGCTAGGTTCAGCATAGTATTGTGAGCATGGTATTGTGATGTTTCTAGAAGGACTTCTGTCATCCCTGTGGCCCCGTCAGTTTGTGGAGTGAGTGGAACATTATACATTTGAAGGTCCATGCAGTGACTTGCCCAGAGTCACACAGGTCTCACAGACCAGATAGAAGAAATGAACTGGGCTCCCTGGAGACAGAGTCCATGATGATGCTTGGACTCCCTCCCAAGGGCTTCCCTCACTCCTTTTCCCAGATTTTCTCACCCCACAGAGGCTGAGGAGAGGCAGCCTGAAGGAGTGCTTGACCAAGAGAATGGCGTGTAGCTGACCCAGACTCCTCCTCCCTTTGCATTGCAGTCCTGCACTGAAAGTCAGGCCATGTTCCCAGAAGGGGGCACCTGAAGGAGAGAAGAGTCTACTGTAGGCCCCACTCCTAATAATTTCCCCCATCTGATGCAAGGGTGAGCCTCTCAAGGACCAGTGGTCTCCTGGGCTCCTGTGTGGCTCAAAACTCAAACCTTCTAAAGTAGTCCTATGGCCCCACTACAGCGAGTCTACTGGCTTGGCTTCCACTGAAGAGCCTCAGATAAACCATTAGTTCTGATGACTCAGGACAAAGTGGTACCAAAGTTAGTGAAGGACGCTGACATGGATCTATGGGCATCTTTATTGATCTCATACGTGGTCTAGCATGAGGGAGGCCTGGCTGAGACCAAGAAATATCTGCACCCACACTATGTTCCCATCACCTCCTGCTTAGTGAAACTCACACTGCTTCTCATCTGCAAACCCCACATAGGACCAGGGAGAAGTGTCAATAGCGACCACCTGTGATTGGTGGCACATCACGGCTCATGCCTAGAACTATCCAGGCTTCACTCTCACCAAATGTCCCTCTGTCCCTACATTAAGCTGGTGTCAGGCTTCCCTCTAATGCAGTCCTAGCAGAACCCAAACAGCAGGGATTCTGTCCTCACCCACCCCCTGGGTGCCCCACTCTGAAATCCTGCTCTCTCCTTTCTGAACACGTCCAAGTCTAAATTTAAATTGCTCTTAGTGCTACAGTATTTTGACCAGAGTCTTCAGCCATGTTAGGGCTGTAATTCAGCTTTCCTGCGGTGTTGGTTGCTGAGGTGGCACCAAGAGTGTCCTGTCCTAGGGGAAAAAAATGGGCGGGCTTCCCTTCAGATATACAGAAGGAACGTTATGAGACTGGCACAGTTTCTACCTGGATGTTTGGTAGAACCCAGAGGAGGCTCCCTGAGCCTGAGGTTTGCCTCCCAGAATTTTACACTCAAAATGAAACAGACACACAAGCAACATTGAATATGGACGAATCAAACACAACGTTAGTGCCCCTATGGTCCAGTCGATCTAACCAATGCAAACCCCATTTTACAGAGAGGAGAGGACATGCAGCCAGATGGATACGGGTCATTGACCTCATATAAGGTGTCCTCATCTTATTATAGGAGTTTGCAGTAGCATTGAAAGGGGTGAAAGGTCCCAGGGGAGCTTCAGAGACAGGGGAGGGGGAGGCTGTCTGGGAAGCTGTGTAGTTCCAGAAGGTTCCTCCCTCAGATATCCTGCTACTCACATCCAGCAGCCACTGAGTTGTGTCTTGTGCTGCGTGGGGGAAGAATATGACTGTCCTCCAACAGTGAAGTCTCCTGGGCTGTCACTGAGCAGGCTTCATGGATAGTTCTGACAGTGGACTAAAGCACTGGAAGGTGGATCCCTAGGACCCTGGCCAGGGTGGAGAAACTGAGTCTCAAGTACGTGTGGACCTGTAGGTTCTGGATGGAGCCATGCAGTGCCCCTCCCTACCATCTAAAGGCCATCCTGAAGCCTCCATTTAAATATGGGCTAGCCCTTTGTGTTTCCCAAAGGAAGTATATTTTATTTCCGATACCCCCACCCAGCTCATTTGCGCCTGTCACTAGGAATGAGTCCCTATGCTGGAAGAGGATTTCTCAGGACACGCGTTCACTTCATGACTTTTCCTATGATCTTGAACTTTCTCTCCTGGCCACACGCAAAGCAGCCGCCACGGCCCTTTCTTTGATCCTGTTTCCTAAAATTGAAAGCCAAGGAAGCGGTGAGGAGGGTGGCAGCCTTTGCCTCTGCTCACCTCCCCCCCCACACACACACACTGACGTTCCCTCCTCCTGCTCTTCATCCCTCCTGACTTTGCCCACCCTTTGTTGTGTGTTCAGTGTAAGAGGCTGCTGAGAAGCACATTCACAGAAGTACACCACTGGCACGCTTTGTACTGAAATATTTGGTAGAACTCAGAGGAAGGTCCCTGGGCCTGAGGTTTTCTTCCTAGAAATTTACACTCAATATAGAACAGGTACAGGAGCAGCACGAAATATGGAAGAATCAAACGCAGCACTAATTCCCTAAATTGTCTGCTAAATATCGTCAGCCTTTCTGACCCACCGTCTGTTATACAGAGGGGAGAGGACCTGCAGCCAAGTGGATACGGGTCATTGACCTCCCAGGTGTCACTATGTCATGATAGAAGCTCCCCAGACCTCCTGGTCCTTAGATCCAGTGGCCACCGAGTTCTGTCTTGTGGTTTTAGCTAAGGAGCTGTGTGTGGAGTGACACTGACTCTGTTCACCGTCCTTTCTTCTCTTTCACTAACTCTTGTCACAGACACCTCTAACAGGAGAGCATCAAGGAATATAGATAGACACTATATCTTCTCTGTAGGCATCATTGGCTCCATTACTGTAGGTCTGGAGCCCTTGCCATGGATAAAATGAGTCCCATATTGGGTAACCAGGTGATTGCTGAGCACCTGACATCATATTAGACACACAGACAGCTACATATCAACCCCTAAATTCCCAGACCATTAAGATGCTAAATGCAGGTGTAGAGGTGACGCAGCTTCTCCACGCCCCAAGTCTTTGGATTAAGGAGTTTAGACATGCATAAGGGACGGGCCCGCCAGGGTTTGCACAGCACTGGATCCAATGTGTAGAGGAGGCAGCTAGCAGGTCTGAAGTCAGGGAGCAGGCAGGAACAGAGCTGGAGTCCAGGGGCACGGAAGCTCTCTCTGAACTTGTAGCTTTCTACAGAGTGACATTCTGGATCTGCATCCCTGAGATTCCATCCCTGGCCTGTCAATTTTAGCAGAGGAAGCCAATGGGTCTATGAGGGCTGAGGTACAGGTCCCTCGTATCCATTCTCTGCGCTTCCCGCTAGCCACAAAAGGAATCGGGACAGCTGGACACAGTCCTCTTATCTTTGGGTGAGATAGAGGCTGAGCTGAGTCAGTTCACACTTACGATATTTAGTGGACAGTTTAGGGAATTAGTGCTGCGTTTGATTCTTTGATGTCCGTCCTCAGCTCTGCCCTGAACTCTCAAGTCTTAAGCCCTGGAGCCCACAGACCCAATAGTGCCGTGTGGAGGTTCTCACCCACCTCTTGGCACCTCCTACAGCATTGTCTCCGTGTTCAAGGCTGTGCCTGCCTGGAGAGTCCTTGCCTAGGAGATTTTCTTTGAGACACACCCCAAACCCAAATCCATGTGTCATTGAGTAGATGCGCCACCAAACGTGTCCCAGGGCTTTGAAAACCCCTGTGACAAAGGAAGGGTCTGGCCTCCTAGGAAAGAGCCCGTGTAAGCAGAGGTGGTGACAGTCAGAAACATCAGCCTGAGTCACACAACCCCAGTGACACAGTCACTGAAACATGGTAAGAGCAGACGTCCTTTCCTGCTCTCTGCACAGGCCCCTCCCTCAGTCTCTGAAGCAGAGGGTGCACGCTGACTGACCTGGGCACAGTGTCCCATGAGCTTCCATCTCTGGTGTTGCTCAGACCTGAGTGAAGACTCCTACCTG
>PVIH01025471.1:0-20625 GCA_004025045.1 Sigmodon hispidus
AACAACCTAGATGTCCCTCAACTGAAGAATGGATTAACAAACTGTGGTACATCTACACAATGGAATACTACGCAGCAGCAAGGAAAAATGATATCCTAAAATTCACAGGCAAATGGTTGGATTTGGAGAATATCCTCCTGAGCGAAGTCTCACAAACTCAGAGAGATAAGCAGGGGATGTACTCACTCACTAGTGGTCTCTAAACAAACAAACAAGAAAAAAAAAAAAGAACTCAATGGTAACACTTCTGTGTTGGAATATGTATTGTAGAAAAACATAGCTCTGTGTTTCCCAGGCAACATTCACTTAAAAATGATCTTAACATTATTTTTCACAATCATTTAAGAATTTCTAGATTTAAAGATCCTAAAATATAGTATAAAGAACCACTTTATCAATTTGCTTAAAAATATGATTTTACTTTTTACCACATAGAAAGAATGTGCATAAAGTTAATACACTATAGAATTTGATCTTCTGGCCCATGTTACATGCATATTAGCCTTATACACAGTTTGATTTGGCCTCAAAAGAAGAATGTTAATAGGGAAATGTGAAAAATCACAGTGATTTCACAACTAGCCAGCTTTGAACAAGTAGCTGAAGCTCTAACAACAGCAATACATAATAAACATTTAACAAGTATTTCATAGAAGTAAAGTAATATCCCCCATCTCTTTCCAAATTACCTTATATAATTTTAGTAATCCATCTAAAATTCTTACTTATCTTTGTTTACTGACTAAAAAATTATAACCAATAAAGTACAAAAGTAGTGAACAATTTTTCATGTCCAATGTATTCACCCCTTGTAATACAATTTTGAAGTAGTTCCCTTCAAACTATAGGGTCTATTTATCCACTCCATAAATCTGGAAAGTCCTTGTGATTTCTTTCAGCCAATAGAATGCAACAATAATAATATTATGTTAATTCTCAGTTTCCAGTAGCTAGTGGGGACTACTGAGCCATATTTTAAAAAGAGCAGAATTACAATGAAGGATGAGAAATTGCATGTAAAAGAGCTTTCCTGTGTAAGTTATTTTAGACCAATCCAGGCCCCAGGTAACTCAATATCTCAGTCCAAAACCAAGAATTAACCAAAATGAGAAAGGGCTAGCCTGCCCAGGTCAAAAGAACCATCCAATCAACTCCCAGATAGATGAGCACAGTGGATTTTATTTTAACCAAATTTGATAATCCAGATACAGATTACATTGGCATGGATTTAGTGGATGGTAAAGCCAAGAGTGGACTATCTATGAATTGAAATCTATACCCTTAACTGCTACTGTATGCTGAGATTATTGTCTTGTCAAATTGGCTAAAGTTCTCAACAATAAAAGCCATTAATTCTATTCTATGATATCAGGTTTTATAGGACCAAGTAGTGATTCTTTTCTCTGTGTCAGTTGCTCACAACTGTTCTCTAAGGCCAGTGTTGCATCTTAAATGTGATAGATCTTAAAGAAGAGTTTATTGAATAAATTATGCAGGATTATATTCTCAGATAAAGCATTAATGTGGCCTACCCTTGAAGAGCTGAGAATCTAAAATAAAAGGCTACTCAGAGACATAAAGCAGCATAATTCAAAATGGGAAATCTAAATACCACAGCAAAGGAATCAATAGGACACTGGAGCAATAAGGAGGCAGTAAGAATTATATAAAATGAGGCAGAAAAATGGTGCATTGAAGTGGTAGCATTTGCTTTGATTTTTCTGTACTTAGACTTTAAGTATTAGGTGACAATAAAGGGTAAACACAGTGATGGCACCTCAGGAACATTGCAGAGAAGTATGAAATTGTGACATTTACACAAGAAAACTTATTCTTTGGGTGTATTAAATAAAGCCTTCCACTTGATGAGTCAAAGGCTCCAGGCAATGATATGCTCCTGAAGTCCTACCCCTTTAACTCAGAATCTGACCCTTGACTCTCAGTTCTTCTCTTTTTTATTCAGTCATTGATTCTTGCATTAACTCACTTGCTAATTCTTGTAAAATGTCTTATTTTATTGGAGAAGATGGGCACCAATCCCAAGAATTATAAGGGATGAGGCATATGTACTCATCTTAAGATAAAATATATGACATCAAGAGAAGGTTACTTCTATATTCCCTTATAGTTTTTTTTTAATTTTTAGTGCATTTTAAACATTTTGTTCTTTTTTTTCAATGTGTTTATTGTTTTTTAAGTTTCACATGTGTATATGTGAACTTCAATCTTTTTTTGTCCCCTATTATACTGTCTGCCTACCCTCCTCCTGTAAAACCCGCTTCCCAAAAAGTATATTCGGGGTTACTCTGTAACTTTTAAATCATGTGGCAGTTGTTTTGTACATTAGATGAGCCCAAGTTTGGTGAATATATATTTAGAATTATAATTTCCTTGTGGTGAGTTATTACCTTGATCAGTAAGAAGCCATTTTTTTTAATCTTGTCTCCTTAGATGCCATTTGAAGTTCATCTTATCAGATATTACAAAGCACTGGATGCCTGGTTCTTGGCTCCATTTTGTTTGAAATATTCTTTTCTGCCATTTATCTCTAAGATAGTGTCTAATGTTAATGACGAGATGTATTTTAGGAGGTATCAAGAAAACAATTCTATAATAGGGAAAAGGCTTTGTGCTGGTTAGTATTAACTGTCAACTTGACACAATCTAAATTACTCGGGAGGTGACTCTAGTAATGGGGGATTGCAGGCATGGAACCTCAGGAGCATTCAACAGACATATGAAACTGTGACATTAACAATGGGAAACAGGTTTTGTCAATGGGCTTTTGGCTTAGGAAGTTGTCTAGGAAATGATATTTGTCCTCAAGGAACAGAGTTGAAAAGTTCCATGGATTCTTCTAGACACTCAGTGTCCAGTGGTGAAGGAGACAGCTTGTCATATAGACTTGGAGGAAGTAAAATGAAAAAAGTTATACAATTTCAAAACTTTACATTCTAACAAGTGATATATAATTGACAATAAAATAATCTGACATTCCAGAAAGCTACTATCCAGCTTCTTTAAATGGAGCTGATGAATGACTTTCTGACAGCATGAGAAAGGAGATTTAAGCATGGAATAATGTGAGGACTCTATGTTCTTGGCAGTGAGAATAGCTATGGAAGTGGTCTTAAGCCTGGAATAAACATGACTATCTTATATAAGGCCAGGCAAATTAGAAAAATATTTTAAAAGAACTTAAAAGAAAATATTGACATAATACCCAATGATTGAAATTTTAAATCACCTAGAACTCCATAGAGGTCACATCCACTAGAAACTCTTGCAGAATGAGCATACAGATAGAGTGTGAGTTTCTCTGCTCTGTTAGCCACGAATTATTTTAGGCTGTCAACCATGAATAGAAGGCCACCTCTAACTAGCTTGGCTTCCGTTCTCACTATCTGTCATACTGTCAACTTCTTGGCACACTGGATGCCTGTGCTGAAAGTGGAGATCTTAATCACTGAAATCTAGCCATCCATCCACTCTCACCCAGTGTCTGTCCCTGGCTCAAGATCCCTAAGCTCAAGAGTCATCAGTGAACATGTCTGCATCCATATGGTGTACACACATCCTTTTGTCAAAGTAAGGATTTGATGGCCAACACCCTGGGAGATATTTTGTTAATGAAAAAAGATACAAACAACTTGATATTAAAAGTTCAGCAATGGCTTTCCCCTATAATCAATTTGATGACCACCTTAATTGTCATTATAGAACCTCTATCAATCAACTGATGAAAGCAGATGTAGAGATCCACAGCATAGCTCTGAGTCGAGCTCCCAGTGCAGATGACAAGAGGAAGATGGGATTATGTGAACAAAAGTGTCAAGATCATAATGAGGAAACCTACAGAGAAAGCTGATCCTAGTTGTTAGGAGCTCACTGACTCTGTACTGATAGCCGGGGAATCTGCATGGGACTCAACTAGGCCCTCTGAATGTGGATGACAGTTATGTGGCATGGGCAGTTTCTGGGGCCTCTGGTAGTGGGACTATAACTTATCCTCAGTACATGAACTGGCTATTTGAAGCTTATTCCCTGTAGAAGGATTCCTTACTCAGCCTTGATACTGAAGGGAGGAGCTTGGTACTGCCCCAACTTGGCATGCCAGACTTCATTGACTCCCCTTTGGTGTTCTTACTCTGAGAAGTAGATGCGGGTGGGGGGGAGCTGAGGGATGACTGGGAAGAGAAGAGGGACGGGAACAGTGGTTAAGTATATAAAAATAATCTTAAGTTACAAAATAAAAAAAAAGTTAAGCACTAAATGCATACAGAATTCATAACTGAGACTTTTAGGTTGTTCATAAAAAATAACATATATAAATATATCAATCTAAATCTGACTACAGAACACAAACCTTGTTTACCAATTACATTTCCTGGTCACATACACATCTTTATATCACTGACATAAGGTTTAAGGGTTTCTATATCTATTAAGACCTTTTTAAAGACAAATGTAAATGCTATCTTATTCTAATAAAAATCAGCTTGAAATGTCAATTTTTAATGAGTGGAAGTAAAGAATTTGTGGCTGACAGAGACTCCATTGGGACAGTTGACTCCAGAGTTGAAGAGATACATCTCTACTTTTTGGGATGTTCCTCTGTCATCTTTTCATATTCCTTTTGGTTTTTGACATGGAAAAACCAATTGTGTCTTCAAACATCAATGACATTTCATCTTGTTTATCTTTTCTCTCACCCATTGGGAAAGGAAGGCAGAATTACAATGAATAGAAATGAGATTTCTAAAAACTACATCTATTCTTTCGACTTTGTTGGAGATGGAGTATCAGTGGCTGGAAGGTTGGAGATGCCAGTGGCCATCTCAAAAACATATAGAGAAGGTCTTTCTGCAGTAGGGGAAAAAACCCTGAAATTACTAAACCCAAACAGGAGAAACAACAAGGAGAGATCAATAGATCTGGCAACGCTGAATCTAAGGGCAGCTATCCTAAGGTCCTTCTGATGCAGGAAGCAAGTCAGTGGGGTCTAAAAGCCACTACAGCCTTCTCATTCTGGGGGAAGCAGGGTAGTTCAGAAACAGTTGAATTTCCATTATTTTGAAGCAAAAGACTCCTAAGTAATTCAATAACTGTAATAAATAGTTACTGGAAGGATTTAGATGAAAATGACATGAGAGCTACCATTATCTATAAAAATTCCTAATTTAGAAAATTTGTAATTTGCCCATTAGTTGGCATTCAGTACTACATTTCACATATTTATGTATAGTGTGCAATCTGCTTCTGAGTTTCACACAAGTCCTGGCATATAATAAGCACCAAGTAAATATTACAGTCATAATTTTCAAGCTTCTACATAATCAAATTCTTTGCCTCATTATGCATAGCTCGGTGTATTTTCACACAATCCTGACAGTTGACATAAAGGACTTGCTGCTGTTTCTATTTATTGGGGTTGAGAAATTTGTTTTTGTAGTTTTCTGGACTGCATAGTTCCCATTTACTATTTCTTGTAGTGCTTCAATCTCCTTTATGTAAACAAGGTTGCCAAAAGAGAGACTACAACCCAAAGGAGACTGCTTAGCCATGCTTTCTTTCTTAGAACAGGGATATCAAAATCAATGAGATCAAGAGGCCTTTTTTTAAAGGTGGAGATGATGGAGGGCAGAAAGAGAAAGGAAACTATGCAATTATACTATAGTTTAAAAACATAAAAATTTTATCTCAACGAGTCAACTGTAGTGACAGGATTATCCAGAGGGATAACAAAATTCCCTAACTTGTTCTGGTTTGTATCATCTCCTATGAATAGAGCAATAGTCCCTTACTAAGTGTGTGTCATGGATATCTTTTCAATAAATTATTTTATGCTATAATTTATGGAAATCTATCTGTCCTTGTTTTAACTAACAAACTCTATATGGCTAGCAGAGCATCTTCATACATTTCAGATCCAGCTTTCAGTAATGAGTCATTTTAGATTTACCATCAACAGCAAACCCTGTTCCCTTCAGTGAGAGCAATGGCTGTGCTGTTGAGATGGAAAATATTTATATTACACATTTGTTTGTTTTACATACATGACCCCATCAAAGACTCATGACAATGCTGAGGGATGGTTGCTAAGATGGTTTCCATTATACATTTGAGAAAAGTGAAGTTTCCTGAATTAAAGTAACTTTCATATGAGCCATAGGCTGTAAGGAAGCAGAGGTAGAATTGCCATCTTGTGTCCAGCATCCTTATGCCTAGTTCTTTGTTTTGAACCTCCAAACTGGCCCAATGCACATTCAGCCTAAAAGGGAGCAGGAACTGAGTGCTAAGTTACCTTTGTCCTCAGTGTTACTGTATCATGATCTCCTCAGATAACCACCAAGGTACCAGGCAACCAGGATAAGCACAATAAGATAAAATAGTTACAAAAAATTAATTGATCTATTTTATCTTCTGATTTATGCTTCAGACTCTGCTCTCTGCTACTAACTTTCAGTATTTATATACATACATTTATTTTCTGCATTCTTACTATATTTTCATAGACGATTTGAGTGTCATTTCAATAGCATCAACACTTACTATATAAAGATTATGTTTACATATTTTGCTTATTTTATAATAATGATATTGGAAGAGAAGTTTGGATTTCTCTCAAATGACATCCAGACTGCCATAAAAATTTTTACTGTTTGTTTCTTGAAAGGTATTGCTCAAAACAAATATTTTAGCTATCACTACACCTCCAGCTTGTTATTTTCCACTTAAAAGCAGATCTTCAAATCAGTCTGGGAAAGTAGCTCATTGGGTGAAACACGTGCCTTATGAATGATAAGACCTGACTTCAATGCCATGCCAGGAACCAGGTTTAAAAAAAGCAACAAAAAACTAGATACCATGGGAACCTCTGTCATATCAGTGATGATAAGATGGCAGGCAAACACAGGCAGATCTTTGGTTTGATTTTCTGATGACCTATTCAACTTGACAAGGCTCTCATCCAATGAGAGACCCTTTCTGAAATAAAAAGTAGAAAGCACCCAAGGGATAACACCCAAGACTGTTCTCTGACATCTGTATGCATGTATACACATGTCCTTGCACACTACACAGATTCTAAGATGTACATACACACATAGACATGCATATGTACACATATAAATCAATCAATAAATAAAAGCAGGTATTGGTCTACTTTATACATTCCTAAAAGACCCTATCCACAAATGAATCACAACTGTTCATAATTCCTTTAGTAGTAGAAGCTACATAAGTATAACACTATCAACTATATGTGTTCACACATACACTCACACACCTGCATGTGGTGGAAATGCTCTCTGTATGCTGTAAATAAAGGACTGGTTTGGCCTATGTAGAGCACCGTAGAAGTGGGTGGAGGATCAGAGCACAGGCAGGTAGAAGGAGGGTGGAGTTAGTCAGTTGCCATCCAAAACCCGAAGGAGGAACATGTAAGAGGTACAGGTGAGCCACAGGCTGAGCCACGTGGCAGGTAGATTAGTAGAAATGGGTTGATTTAAGATGAAAGAGCTAGCTAGTAAAGTGCTTAAGACATGGACCAAACAGTATAAAGTATATAAGTGTCTGATACATTTCTTTGGGGGACAAAAGCCATTGCAGACCAGGTACAAACCTCCCAGCCCAAACGGGCCGGGGAAAACTTTCTACAACACCTGCATGCACACAAACAAAAAGAACCCAAATTATTTCATAATGTTAGAAACAATGTGATTACTTCAGAGTACACATGTTAATGTACTGATAATGTTTTAGGAGTCTTTGAAATAAAATATTATTTTTTATGAGAGAAGAATCTATATTCAATAACAAAGAAAAAATCAAATATATAGGAAACTGATCAGGGCTATATAGGGTTACTTATCTGATTATAGTTACTCCAAGGTATTTAATGCTATTTGCAGCTATTATAAAGGATGATGATTCCCTCATTTCTTTTTCAGCCCTTTTATCTTTACTGTATAGGAGGGCTACTGATTTCTTTGGGTTAATCTTGTAGCCTGCTACATTGCTGAAGGTGTTTATCAGCTCTAGAAGTTCCCTGGTAGAATTTTGTGTGTCACTTATGTACATAATCATATCATATGCAAATGGAGATAGTTTCACTTCTTCTTTTCCAATTTGTTTCCCCTTAATCTCCTTTTGTTCTCTTATTGCTTTAGCTAAAACTTCTAGAACTATATTGAATAGACAAGGGGTTTTCCCTTCAGTTTATCTTTATGATGGATGACATTTACAGTTTTTTGTATGTTGAGCCATCCCTGCATTTCTGGGATGAAGCCTACTTGATCATGGTGGATGATATTTTTTAAATGCTGCTGTATACAGTTTGCCAGAATTTTGATGAGAATTTTTGCATGAATATTCATGAGGGAAATTAATCTGTAATTCTCTTTCTTTGTTGCATCTTTGAGTGGATTGGGTATTAGGGTAATAGTCACCTCATAAAAAGAGTTTGCCAATATTCCCTCAGTTTCTACTGTATGAAACAGTTTGAGAAGTATTGGTATTAGTTCTTCTTTGAATGTCTAGTAGAATTCCACACTAAAACCATCCCAGCCTATGCTTTTTTTACTTGGGAGGCTTTTAATGACAGCTTCAATTTTCTTTAGAGTTATTGGTCTGTTAAGGCATTTAATCTGATCCTGATTTAATTTTGGTAAATAGTACCTGTCCAAAAGCTATCTATTCTAGGTTTTCCATTTTGTGGAGTATAGATTTTAAAAGTATGACCTGATAATTCTCTGGATTTCTTGGGGGTCTGTTGTTATGTCCCCTTTTTCATTTCTGATTTTGTTGATTTGGTTACTCTCTGCTTTTTGGTTAGTTTGGATAAGGGTTTATTTATCTTGTTGACTTTCTCAAAGAACCAACTCCTTGATTCATTGGTTCTTTGTATTGTTCTTTTTGTTTCAATTGTATTGATTTCAGCTCTAAGTTTGATTATTTCCTGCTGTCTACTCCTTCTAGGTGAGTTCGCTTCTAATTGTTCTAAGGTTTTCAGCTGTGCTGTTAGTTCTTTAGTGTGAGATTTCTCTAGGTTTTTCATATAGGCTTCTAGTGCTATGAATTTTCCTCTTAAGACTACTTTCATTGCATCCCATAAGTTTGGGTATGTTGTGGATTCATTTTTGTTAAATTCTTCCTTGACCCAGAGGTGGTTCAGTTGACTGATGTTTAGTTTCCATGAGTTGGTAGGCTTTCTGTGATATTTGATGTTGTTGAACTCTAACTTTAGGTCACAGTAGACTGATATGATACAAGAGATTATTTCCATTTTTTTGGTATCTATTGATATTTGCTTTATAACCAATTATGTGGTCAATTTTAGAGAAAGTTCCATGGGGTCCTTAGAAATATGTATATTCCTTTGTGTTTGGGTGGAAACTTCTGTAAATGTCTATTAAATCTATTTGCATCATATCCTCTGTTAGTCTTCTTATTTCTCTGTTGAGTCTCTGTCTGGTTGACCTATCCAAGGGTTGAAAGTGGGGTATTGAAGATTCCCATGATTAGGGTGTGAGAATTGATGTGGAATTTGAGCTTTAGTAGTGTTTCTTTTACATCGATAGGTGACCTTACATTAGGGGCATAAATATTCAGGATTGAAATCTCCTCTTGATCAATTTTTCCTGAGTTGAGTAATTAATAGCCATCCTGGTCTCTTTTAATATATTTTAGTTTAGTTTAAAGTCTACTTTGTGAGATATTAGAATGGCAACACCAGCTTGTTTCTTAGGGACATTTGACTGGAAAATATTTTCCCAACCCTTTTACTCTGAGCCTGTGTCTGTCTTTAAGGTTGAGATGTGTTTCTCGTATGCAGCAGAAGGATGGCTTCTGTTTTGTATCCATCTTGTTAGTGTGTATCTCTTTCTAGGTGAATTGAGTCCATTGATATTAAGGGATATTAGTGACCACTGATTGTTATTTCCTGTTATTTTTGGTGGTAGCTTGTATGTATTTCCTTTATTTGGGCTTTTCTTCTGTGGGATTATCAATTGTTTATGGTTTCATGGGTGTATCTGAGATCCTTAGGTTGGAGTTTTCCCTCTAACGCTTTCTGAAGGGCTGGTTTGTAGATAGGTATTGTTTAAGTATGACTTTGTCATGAAATGCCTTGCTTACTCCATCTATGGTGACTGATAGTTTTGCTGGGTATAGTAGTCTAGGTTGGCAGCCATGCTCTTTTAGTGTCTGTACAACTTCTGACCAGAACCTTCTTACTTTCATTGTTTCCACTGAATAGTCAGGTGTTATTCTGGTGGGTCTTCCTTTACAGGTAAGTTGGCCCTTTTCTTTTGTACTTCTGAAAATTTTTTCTTTGTTATGTATGTTTTGTGGCTTGATTATTATGTGGCAAGCTCCTGAATAGCTAGGATCAACATAGTAAAAATGGCAATCTTACCAAAAGCAATCTACAGATTCAATGCAATCCCCATCAAAATCTCAACACATTTTTTTACTTATCTTGAAAGAGCAATAGTCAACTTCATATAGAATAATAGAAAGTCCAGTACTGCCAAAATAATACTGCTTAATAAAAGAACTTCAGGAAATATCACCATCCCTGACTTCAAGCTATGCTATAGAGCTATAGTAATAAAAACAGTCTGGTACTGGCATGAAAGCAGACTTGTGGATCAATGGAATCTAATTACAGACCTGGACCTTAACCCACACACCTATGAACACCTGAGTTTTGACAAAGAGGCTAAAAATATTCAGTGGAAAAATGATAGTATCTTCAACAAATAGTGGTAGCATAACTGGAAGTATGTAGAAGAATGCAAATGGATCCTTATCAATCACCAAAAATATTCAGTGGAAAAATGATAGCATCTTCAACAAATAGTGGTAGCATAACTGGAAGTATGTAGAAGAATGCAAATGGATCCTTATCAATCACCCTGCACAAAATTCAAATCCAAATGGATCAAAAACCTCAAATAAACCCAGATACACTGAACTTGATAGAAAAGGAAGTGGGGAATACCCTTCAATGCATTGCCACAGGTGACCACTTCTCAAATATAATACTAGTAGCACAGACAATAAGAACAACAATTAATAAATGGGACTTCCTAAAATGGAAAAGCTTCTGTAAAGCAAAAGACACAGTCAATAAGACAACATAACAGCCTCCAGAATGGGAAAAGATCTTCACCAACCCTACAAGTGACAGAGAACTCAAGAAATTAGAGCCCCAAACCCATATAACCCAATTAAAAACTGGGTTGAGAGCTAAAAAGAGAATGCTCAACAGAAGAATTACAAAGGCTAAAAGACACTTGAAAAAGTACTCAACATTTTTAGCCATCAGAGAAATGCAAATAAAAACAAGTTTGAGATACCATCTTACACCTATCAGAATAGCTAAGATAAGAAACACAGATGACAGCCTATGATGGAGAGGAAATGGAGCAAGGGGAGCACTTCTCCATTGTTGTTGGGTGTGTAAATTTGTTCAGCTACTTTGGAAAGCAGTATGGCGGTTTCTCAGAAAATTAGGAATCAATCTCCCCAATGATCCAGCAATACCACAATTGGGCATATACCTAAAGGATGTACATCCTCACTCCAAAGGCATTAGCTCAACCATGTTCACAGCAACATTATTTGTAATAGTAAGGACCTGGAAACAACCTAGATGCTCCTCAACTGAAGATTGGATTAACAAATTGTGATACATTTATACAATTGTGGTAATTTACATATTCACTACTCAGAAATAGTAAAATGACATCCTAAAATTTGCTGGCAAATGGATGAATTTGGATAATATCCTCCTGAGTGAGGTATCATAAGCCCAGAAACAGATAGGCATGAGGTATATTGACTCCTAAGTGGACTTTAGACAAAAAGCAAAGAATACCCAATCTGCAAACCACAATCCCTGAATAACTTGGGATCAGAAGGAACACATGAGGGACCACTAGGAATCTCCCTAGGAAGAGAAAATAGAGATCACCTTAGCAAATTGGGATCATAACAGGTAATGACCAAGGAGAGGTAGGAACAAATCATGAGAGAAGGAGATGGTTGAGTGAGAGGAAAAATAAAAAGGAGAAAAAAGAAATGGATATCTTGATAGAGGAAGCAAATGTAGTGTGAGAAAGAGGCCAGGTGCTATGGAAACTTTCAAGAATTCACAGGATGTCCTTGCTAGGGCTCCAACCAATAGTGGAGGGAATACCTAAACAAGGTTTCCCCCCATAATCAAATGAATGACCACCCAAAGTGTCATTAAAGAACCTTCATCCCGCAATGGATAGAAGCAGAAGCAGAGATTCTTAGTTTATCACCAGGTTGAGCTCCAAGTCCAGCTAAAGAGAGAGAGAGAAATGAGAATGCATATGAGCAAAGGGATAGGGATTATGAGGAAAAGTTCCACAGAGATGGCTGGCTGGAGCTCTGGAGAGCTTACTGAAGCAAAGCAGCCACTGGGGAACCATCTGGAAAAGGAAATAGACCCTCCAAAAATAGATGACTGTTGATTGGCATGGGCAGTATGCGAAACTTCATGGAGTAGAAACAGACTATATTCCTGTGCATAATCTTCACCTTGGAGCCCATTCCCTACAGAGGAACACCTAACCCAGCCTTAATACTGGAATGAGGGACTCAGACCTACCTCAAATGGATTCATCAGACTGAACTGACCCACCATGAGACTCCTTACCCTCCTTGGAGAATGGATGGGAAGATGGGAGTGGGGGGATGCTGAAGGAGGACTGAGAGAGACTGGGAGGAGGGAAGAAGGGCAAACAGTGGTAAATATAAGAAAAACAAACTTTATAAATAAAAAATGGAAAAAAATTGAGGAAAAATTTATTTACCCTCTGATTTCTCATAAGAATGCTGAAGATAAATGTGAAAGTACACTTCTCTAATTTTTCTTTTTGATTATGCTCTGGTTTCCTCTTAAGAGTTACGTCAAAAATCAATGTAAATTCAGTCTTCAAGTCATGTGTCTTATGAAAGAGAGGTTTTTATTAACAACCAATAGATATACAGATTACATGGATCCCAGATTAGAAACTCAAAGGCCCCAGCCTAAGGGCTGGTACCCAAAGGCAATAGATGGAAGAGTATACGTACCCCACTGCATCTCCCCATTTTGTTTAAAACAGAAAGTTCTAAACCTATTACAAAACTGTATACAATAAGAACTACTACCAAGTATTGTCTAGGAGGAATAAAAGGTATAATGGGAAAAGAGCAATACAAAGTGAAACTACAACCAACCAGGACAACATCAAGCAAAAAAACAGACATTAGATGTTTAGAATATAGATAAATGGCAGATTATTTCAAAAGTAGTCTTATCTTGAAGAATCTAGTGCCTCATATGCTCTTAGCTAAGACATGACAGGATTGTAACTGTAACTATCTAGTCTTGAACACCATAAAATACCTAAGAATGGAAATGATATTAGCTGAGTAAGCAGAAAGTTCAAGCAAGCAGGTCTAGAGCAATGCAAGAAATGACAGAGACAGCTGGCTATATAAACAGTCACTCAATGTTTCGCTGCATTGCTAGGGCATCTACTATGACTAAGGCCTAGGATATCTAACAAACCAATTTCAGATGCAGGAATTTGAAAGACCATCTTACTCTGTCTTGGCAAGATTCAACAGTCATTTTTCTCTGTGGCCTGCTCATCCAGATTGGACAATGTGCTTATTGTCAGCAGTTGAGGCAAAGTCAGTTCTTTACTCAACAGACCATTTTAGCTAAAAAAAGAAGACAAAGTCTACATGGAGTATCTTCAATGCCCAACATCCTCTTGGAAGTAGATCAGTGCTGCCAAGAGCAATTGCGTCTCACATCAACAGCTCTCTAAGTTATTAAAATATTTAAATGCCATATTCTCTAGGACTATGAAGAAATTGAAGATAACCTATTCATTTGACATATGTTATTCATATAACACATATATCTAGAAAACCTAACTAACATGAACATAAATGTGACAAGCATAGGGGATTATTAACCTGTAATTCTTATCAATCTAAATAACTTAAAGACTAAAGGTTCACATTATAAAAAATAAACAATCTGTAAACTGATATATAGTAGAGTGACAATGTTCTCAAATACAAAATCTTAATCAGAGGTAGAAATGTATAGTACAAATATGACAGCAATATCCCTGTTATATATATTAAAATACAAAATATTCTAAACAAAAGTAGAACATATATACAGTGTTACAAATGTAATTTTACAAATATATAAAATATCTTTAAACAGAAGTAGAAGCATATGTACAATATGACAAATATAAATTTGAATTTTTATCAATATACAAGAATGCATATCAGTGCAAATTCATATCAGATACAAGGCTGATAGTTTGCTAAATTAGTTAATACATTTATAGTTTATAATCTACCTTATTATATACCCTGTCTCTTCCCTTTAGCATCTTATAAACACATTTTATTTACCTTCCTCAGAGTATAGAATCTGTCCTTTTAACAAAAGGATAATGAAATTTGAAGATGTCTAGTAAAAAGCAGGACACCTAACACCAGAAAATGGTGAAAACAAGGTGAAAGTCAGGTATACTAGCCTACACTCTGTTCCTTCCACACAGTCTTCTTTTTTTTTTAAATTTTTTTTTTGATTTATTTATTTATTATGCATACAGTTTTACAGAAGAGGGCGCCAGACCTCATCATAGATGGTTGTGAGCCACCATGTGGTTTTGCTGGGAATTGAACTCAGGACCTCTGGAAGAACAGTCAGTGCTCTTAACCTCTGAGCCATCTCTCCAGCCCCCACACAGTCTTCTATTTGGCTTTTAAAATACATATTAAATTATAATCTCAAAAATAAATGATACTTAAAATAAAATGATCTAAATTTTTAAATATTTAGAATAAAAACAT
The DNA here is from genome assembly GCA_004025045.1 of Sigmodon hispidus. Classification (NCBI taxonomy): domain Eukaryota; kingdom Metazoa; phylum Chordata; class Mammalia; order Rodentia; family Cricetidae; genus Sigmodon; species Sigmodon hispidus. Next base: position 14,908 of record PVIH01025471.1, read on the forward strand.
ATGTATAATCATTAAATAAATTAAATACTGGCTGAAATTTTCAAATACCAATGCCTATAAAAGAACTATAAAATTAGAAACAAAATGTGCATAGTCTATAAAAATAAATTTCAAAAGTCAAATGTGTTTGTAATTGAAAATCAGGATATAGTGACAAATTTGAGACTTTTAATTGTGTCATAATGAGTTGGCAATGGCTTAAGTGAAAAATCACCAAGTGGATCCAAATTCCAACAAGATTATACCCATATCTGACAGGTCCTGTCCCACAAATGACAGGGTAAGCTCATCAAATACTCTAGAGGCCAGCAGAGAAAGGAACTTATGACAAAGAAAAATGTCTATCAGAGGAAGAATAGGACATTTGAAAATACACTCTCATTAACTGTATCAACAGCAAACGGATATGTGCTATGTACCATGAGAAGAACAATCAAGAATGATAGATTTTACTTGAAAATTTTTTTAATGAAATGTTTCTCAGTTAAGTTTTGCTGGAGAAAAAGATATACCCTAAAATATCTATGACCTAATAATTTGTGAAAGAATCATTTTTTAGGACTTATAAGCCTCAGCATCTGCTCTGGTGCCCTTTGTAATGACCACCATTAATGGAGCCACAGACTAAAAAAGAAAAAAAAAAAACCAAATGTTGTTAACTGACTTTTAAACTTCTGCTTAAATGCCATTGTTCAGCCTGAGGGAGCAAGTGAGCATGTCAGGAGCTAGATTAGAAGGTAGAGAAAAAGCTAATAGTTGAGTCTAGAAAGAAGAGCAGAGAGGTGTCCTCTATTTCACCCTAATTAGTCAGGTGCTTGGTGTGATAGTGTCTTTCTCAGATTTGGCTTAAAATTATAATAGTGACTTGTTTTTGAAATTCTGGTGTCACTCACCTTCCTGGTTTGTCCTTAAAAGTTCCGAAGCATACTGAAGACAGTTTAAATCAGGGGCCATAGTAAACTGATATGGGTTTGTAGTTGGGTGACGGGAGTCTCACTGAAGTTCTATGATAATTACACTGTCTATTGCAATCATGTGACTACTGTCACAGAACTAACTTTTCTGTGCTATGAGGATTAAAGTCTGACCGCGAGAAGAAATCTCTTATAGGTAGTTGGTGGCCAGACTAATTTAAGGAATCCAGGAATTTTCTGGAACTTGGGGAGATCAGGCATTAGCTATTGACTCCAACATCATCAAGTATGAGCATGGACTGTGCAGATCTATGCTGAAGTAGACGGTGGCCTGAGTGGCCTGAGTGTGACTCTCCATAAGCAGCATACAGTCTGGAGACAAGAACATGCCTAGTGGGAAATTCATTCCTCACTCTCATCATTTTTCCACAGAAAACATCATATGATTCTATTTCATAACCCTCTCAGCACTGGAGGGCTAGAGAAACTGCACAGAGCTTCTTAGGCACCTAGAAATAACACAGTCTGCTGATGCTACTAGTATGTTCCATGCTTCTGAATGCTTCTTGGTTCAAGGACTTGACTGGTACTGATGGCTCAAATGGCCCTATTTTTTTATAGCCTAAGTCTGTGTAATGACACAGATCAGGTTTGAGCACATTTTAAACAGGCTTTTCTAAATCAACACTAGCACAATCTTTAGTTACCGTTTTTCCATCCACTCATTCTGGGCCTTCTCCTGAAAGGCACAGAATAGTTGCTGCTCTGATTGCTTATGCTTTTATTGAGACACACTCTAACTTTCCTTTCTCGGCTCTTTCTGAGAGGTGCAATCAATCACACATAAAAGGAATGAGAGTTCAATGTTAGGTTTGCTGGAGTACCTGAAACTGAGTGCATGTATCCAGTACAAAATGCACGAGTCCCCGGTAGCTTGTGATGGTCCAAATTTTTTAACAATGACATGAAAACCCCAAGATTCTCCAGGTGGTGACAGGTCTAGAAGAAGAAGAATGTTATAAAGCAAGAGAACAGCTAATAGAAATATCAGATTCCCAGCTCTAAGAGAGAACCAGAGAGCTCACAGCTTTCTGACATCTGTGAAGCTGAACCTTAAACAACAGACACACTGTTCTTCCTTATTCTTGGACTTTAGGGAGACCTCCTCAGCATTTCTGGCAAGCATTCATTAATAAAGTCATTTATCATTTGTATATGATATTTCACATTCTAATAGATGTCTAATGATAATATACATTTTATATACATGTCTAACTTCCTTGGGAAAATATGGAAGAGACATACAGGTTTAGCAAATATAATTGTTGTGAAACCTTTGATTGACTGATTCATAAGCTGCCAGCAGCTGTGAAACACTAAAGGATAGGACTAAGGAAAGTTTTATAGGTTGATTGACTATCAGTGGTCACTAGACATCTTCAAGGGGATGTTGTGCTCCAAGACTTCTATCTCAGATCCTTCTCCGTGTTTCTTACCTTCTCTGGGCTCAAGAGTCAAGTTAGACCCGCTTCTGCTCTCAGTTGGAGGGTTGGTTTGTTTGCTATTTTGTTTTTCTCTCGTTGTAGAAATTGCTCCTTGAACAAGATTTTCTTTTGAATTCTTGTACTCTGGATATTGCTTCCTATTAGATTCCAGAAGATGGGGTCTTCTTCGAAATATCCAGATGTTTTAAAAATAGACCCTGCCCGTTAGGAGAATGAAACACCAACAGGTAAGCAAAAACCTGCAGATGAATATAACCTCTGCCTTCTCTAGACATTGGTTGCTGTCCTTCTGTTTGTTCTTTGCAGATATCCCACTATCCTGGTCTTAACATTTATGAAGACACTGAGGACATGTTCTCTCTTCTGTTCTCTTCTTGGATGCTGGAGATGAGGGCTCAGTCAGAGGCACTAACTTCTGAGCTTCTACAATTCTATCCACAGAATGCTTGCCTGAACCACTATCATCAACTATGTTCTAAAACTTTGTCCTCTACAAATTTTAGTTTCATGACTTCATGTTTGGATCCACCTGGCAACCATTTTCTTATGGGATGAGAAAAAAAGGAGTCTGATCTTATTCTTTTCCATGTAAAGCACCACTGTATGTTTACATTTCCCATTTAGTGCAATATAAGCTTTTAAAATACATCCTAAAAATTTTCTGGTTTTAAGCAGTCTCCCTTACTATATCTCATTTTTGTTTAATGTTCATTGGTGCTTTGCCTGTATGTATGTCTGTGTGAGGGTCAGAAGCCCTGGAACTGAAATTAAAGACAGGTATAAGCCCTCATGTCCTTGCTGGGAATCAAACCCCAGTCCTCTAGAAGAGCAGTCAGTGCTTCTACCCTTAAATCCATCTCTCCAGCCTCACAAACTTTCATTTGATGAATAGAGTCTTCTCTTTTAGTAGTTTTATTTTACCTATATCTTATAATTTCACACACACACACACACACACACACACACACACACACACACACACACACATTGTTCTTTGATCAAATCCCCATTATCCTCACTTTTCCCTGTCACCTTTTACCAAGACCTTTCTCCATCCCAAATTCCCTCCTATTTTCATCTCTTTCGGGAGAAGGTGGAGGGTTGTGCACACTGCATTAAATTGGAGTTGCCTGTATAAGCATGGGTGAAGTATATTTCCTTCAGCAGGGGCAACATGCCAGTGGCTACACCACTGGTTTGGGGTTTGATGATTCTGTTTATCTTTTCCAAGAACCAAGTCTTTGTTTCATTGATTCCATGAGCTGATTCATTAGTTCCCATTTTGTTGAATTCTTCTCTAATTTTGATTTAATTTATTGTTTACAGATATTCCAGTTTTTGTTAAGATTCACTTGTGTCCTGCTTAAAATGTGTTTTAGAGAAAGTTGTACACCAGGAGAACTGTGTACGTTGCTCTATTTGGATGGAATGTTTGTAAATGTTGGCTGGGTCCATTTTTAAAATCATTTATCTCAAATGTTTTTCTATTCCCAATTCAAATAGTTTGTCTATTGGTAAGTCCAAGGTATTTAAGTAACCATCTGTTATTGTATTGAGGCTAACCTGGGTCTTTGCACGTAGTAGTTTTTATTTATGAAATTGAGTGTATCAGTATTTTGTGAATATATGCTTACAATTGGTATATTCTTCTGGTGAATTGCTATATTTATTAATATGAAGTAACCTTCTTTACCTCATATAACTACTTTTGGTTTAACATATTTTGTCAGATATTAGATAAGCAACACCTTGAAAATGGGGAAAGAGTATGGGAAATAAATCCTAGAACAGTGTTAGGGTCCACAGATTTTAGAAGTTCTTGAGCTAAGGAAGCTGTGCTAGATAGTTTCGTAACAACTTGATACAAGTTAAAGTCATCCGAGAGGAGCAAATTTCAATTAAGCAAATACCTCCATAAGATCAGGTTGTAGGCAAGCCTATAAGACATTTTCTTAATTAGTGATTGATGGCAGAGGGCCCAGTCCATTACAGGTGTTGACTTCTCTGATCTAGGGGTTCTGGGTACTCTAAGAAAGAAGGATGAACAAGCTACAAAAAGTAAGCCAGTTAGCAGGACTCCTCCATGACCTCTGAATCAGCTCTTGCCTCCTGGATCTGGCCCCATTTGAATTCCTGTCCTTCAGTGATGAACAGTAATGCTGAAAAGTAAGCCAAATAAACCCTTTTCTTCCCAGTTTGCTTTTTTGGTCATAGTGTTTCATTACAGCAATAGAAGCCCTAACTAAGTCAGAAGGTTATAGTTAAGAAATATGGACAGGTGATAAGGAAAAAAAGAACTAGGAATACATAGAAAGTATATAAATTATACATAGGAAGAGAATAGAAATCACACAGTAACAGGCTAGGTGGAGAAATACACAGAATAATCCTAAAATCTAGCTAAGCAATATAAAGATAAGCAAGAGTCTTAGATATCTATGTGGGTTTTTTTCCTTCTTTATTTATTTTGTATTTATCAAAAAAACAGTAAAATGAATTTAAAATGCTGAAAAGTTAACAATAACTATAAAGAGGATAAAAATCATAAGCATGACTTATCAAGGGTGATAATGCAAATAAGATTGCTATACATATATTTACTTTGTGTTCAGCTTTCCCTCTGAATTTTTTTTTCCATTCCTGTACATCCTTATTCAAGGTCCATTCCTCCTCTCACCACATCAGGTCATTTTGCTTCTCCGCAACTCCTCATCCCCTCCCTGGGCAGGGAGCAGACAGTCCTATGGTCCCACTGACCCAATAATGTTTGGATCAGCCTCCACTCCTGGCCAAATCAAGTTTTATCCATCCTCCCACAAGAGTGAGTCAGGTGTTCCAATAGTTGGAGTGGGGTCCGAAGGGTCAGTCCAGGGTGTTACTGATCCCAAGCTGTTCAGTGGTTGTGGTTTGCAGCTTGGGCATGTTTGGCTTTTTTTCTTGTTTGTTTGTTTAGAGACCACTAATAAGTGAGTACATCCCCTGCTTATCTTTCTGAGTTTGGGTTACCTCGCTCAGGAGGATATTCTCCAAATCCATCCATTTGCCTGCGAATTTTAGGATATCATTTTTTCTTACTGCTGAGTGGTATTCCATTGTGTAGATGTACCACAGTTTGTCAATCCATTCTTCAGTTGAGGGACATCTAGGTTGTTTCCAGGTTCTTGCTATTACAAATAATGCTGCTATGAACATAGTTGAGCTAATACCTTTGGAGTGTGAATGTGCCTCTTTAGGGTATACACCCAGAAGTGGTATTGCTGGGTCCTTGGGGAGATTGATTCTCAATTTTCTGAGAAACC